>VMBQ01002171.1:99007-148575 GCA_007657795.1 Dreissena rostriformis
GATGATGATGATGATGATGATGATGATGATGATGATGATGATGATGATGATGATGATGATGATGATGATGATGATGATGATGATGATGGTGATGGTGATGATGATGACGACGACGACGACGACGACGACGACGACGACGACGACGACGACGACGACGACGACGACGACGACGACGACGACGACGACGACAACGACAACAACAACAACAACAACAACAACAACAATAATAATAATAATAATAATAATAATAATAATAATAATAATAATAATGATAATAATAAAAATAAAAATAATAACCTACAGCAGTATTGCAGGGATGTATCACGATTTTAAAAGGGTGTTCTTGAACTCAAGAGTGTATTGGTATGGCTCTTGTCCGCTTTTCGCTATTTTTGCAGTTAAGAACTTTGGCTGTTTTCATCGCGTTTTCTGCTTTGTCATTTGATTGTAGGTGCAGTGGAATGGAAAAGATGTGTGTAACATTCCATTACCCTAGACAGTCTTGTATTTGGTCTGATGTGTTCTGATCTGCATTATCGAAAATAAGTCGTAAGGGACATCGAGTTTTCTCACAGATATCAAACGTTTCATGTATGAAAATCTGGAAGATAGTCAATTTCAAAATCATAACTATATGAGTCGACCGTGATCAGGCAGTTCTTTGTGTTATTTCTGAATATTGACATGATCGGTGTGGTAAATCATGTGAGATCAGTAGTTTGCTTAATCAATCTTTATTTTTCCATGAGCTTTATTTTCTTATTACCCATGTAGCTATTGCGAACTAATTAAACCACTTCCTGCCTGACCTGTTATTGGATAAAAAAAAACTATGGTGTTGCCTCTCAAGATAATATCATCTGCACGTGATAGTTCATATCTGAGATTCCAGAAATCTTGCATTTACCATTTATATTAGGACATGAATCTAGCCATTCGTCCGAAATATATTCTTAAGCGTTTGCAAATGTTGGCCATTCACTTTTGCATCGCTTCCACACTGTTACACAATCATGAAACTCACACGACCGACTAATTCTGGTACGTTTCATGATTGCGTAACAGTGTGTACGTAATGATTTTTATGTCGAAAATACCTGTGATATGCTGACTTAAAAGTGAGTCACTAGTGGACACTGGTTTACCGCTCACGTGCTGTACGTCAAGGTCATATGCAAACAGGGTGGGATAAAAGAAAGGTCTTTTTCATGATTGGCGATAATGAGGCTTATGATCATAGTGTGTGTCCTCCGTAAATCGACTGATGGTAATAATTGCAACCGAACAGTATAGCTGTCATCTAGCACTATATCATCGCATAACCAGATTCTGTCGTTGTCAATGTCTTTGACGCATACGAGACTGAGAGGCAATCTTGAAATAAGGCTGCGCCGACACCGTGTTTGTGTGCATAGCAATTCATTGAAATTTGCTTATTTTGGTCAAAGAATGGCTGCACCGTACTAAGGGTGCTTCATTCTGTTGAATGCGACCTTCTGTTCCGATATAAATTCGACGTCTTTCTTAAGTGACAATCATATGGGACTTGTTACTTCAGCGAGGTTTGGGGCAAACTTGTGCAATTAGTTTACCATTTCAAGTATAGTTCACAGGTCTTTCTGTTCTGGAAATATCTAACTTTGTGATGGCTTCAATTTAAGAAGGATCGGAATTCAGTTCATCTCAACTTATAACATTGCCTAAGAATGTGAACTCTGTTTTTAGGCCCTTTTGAATTTACATTTTAATGTCATAATTGTTAGTATTCGAAATATCCATATAGGTCTGACTGGGAAACTTACCAAGCTTGATAAGGCAGTAGGTTAAAAGCAATGTCTTCTGTATTATTTTTTTTTGTCTTTTATGTCTTCTTAGTCAGGAGTTTGTTACGCTCTTTTGGTTTTATTTTGTTCCGATTTTTTCTTATTTGTTTTAATCAAATTTCCCATTTTGTATTATATTATTATTGGTTAACATAATGAATATGTTTTACTTAAATGCATTAAGTGAGTTTTCTCACCAACCGCCACATGTAAATTGTCCTAGACGGTGACAACTCAACATCTGCCCATGTTGACTCGGGAATACCTCAAGGAACCGTCCTCGGCCCACTCTTGTTTTTGCGCCATATATATGACCTCATTGACACTGTCAAGTCAAAAAGCAGGTCGATACATCTGTAGTCGCGAAGACACTGGACGACCTGTAAATAAATCTCGAACACACACACACGTCAAGTCAAAAGTACGACTATTGCAGACGATTGCCTTCTTTTAAGAACTTTAAGAACTATAAAAGGCCACATTAGCCCTTCAAGACGACCTGAAATGGGGAATGCGTTTTAACGCTACAGAATGTTATATACTGAGTATTAACGACCGCACATCACACTTCTATGAACTTTATTAACATATCCTCCAACAGGTTGAAAAAATACATACCTAGGTGTTACCATATCTTGCAACTAAAATTAGGACACCCACATCACCAAAATCGTAAAGAAAGCAAATTTTTCTCTCGGATTCATACGAAGGATCCTTAAACACTGCCCGATCACCTGCAGAAAAATTGCATACTAAGCCCTAGTCAGATCGACACTCGAGTACAGCTCTGTAGTATGGGACCCACATCTAGCCAAGAATATCGACACAATTGAGCGGATACATCGACAAGCGCCAGATTTATTACTGGGGATTATCGCTCACGGGATGAAGGCAGTGTTTTGCCCATGCTTAATTAACTGAAACTCCAAAGACTACAGGACAGGCGCTACATGAATCGACTTACCTTCCTGTACAAAGTAGTCGGGGAGGTGCCAGCCTTACCTTGTCATGACATATTAACACCAGCAAGAAATAAACGCAACGTAACACCTTGATCCTTAAATGACTCTCAAGCTTCAAACCTTCTTGACAGCCAAGTAACTAACAACACGAGGTGTTTTAAAACTTTTAAAACTCATTTTTTTCCTAGTACTGTTTTGGACTGGAACAAACATAGTGACAGTGTTGTATGCGTCAAGGATTTTCTTCTAAGAATTTATAACTATTTTATAATTATTTATAGCCAGTTGCATCCGTTTTACAAGCGATTATACGTTGTGTCACGTTCTTTTTTTAAGACGTTGTCCTTTTGGGCCCTTTTAATTGACATAGTCCCCGCTCTTAACGAGTCAAATAATTTCGCGAAGGTTTCGTGTTTCACAGCCCTTTTGCAATTGTTACGACATATATATTTATCAAGTCAGTTTACCTGAAGAAAAAGTCGTTCTGTCAAGCCTCAAGGTAGAAATGGTTCTATTTTTTTAGTATGATGTTTTTATATGTCATTATTGAAAATACGAACGAAGGTTTCAAGTTAAATTTGAATTATATTATTCCCAGGTAGTTGAATCTACGCAACTGTTATGATTGTGCATCTGCCCTCACAACAAAGAATGACAAACTTTGAAACTATCATCTTTCTTTCCTAGTCCAACTTGTTGACGCTCTCAAATATTAAGCTACTTTTTATATGGGTAATATTTGGAGCGTACAACGGGGGAAAGACCAAAACAATGGTGGAAAGTTTTCCTTCTTTGTCTATATTGTTGCGCACGTATTTTGTGTGCAACGTTAAAGGCCCCATATCAGACAGTTAATATCAACATATTGCGATAATATTTACATACCTGTGGAGATAATTCATTTCTTGATAATGTTCCGTAAGAATTATGTAATGACACTTTGAATTTTGCACGCCTGAGCAATTTAAATCAAACCACTATTCACATTTTCAATTTCTGTCGCTTCCCCGGATACCTTCAAATTTGGTCCCGACCCTACTTTTTTTTCGTCTTGTATAAAAAAACGATCTTGGAAAAAAATAGTGCCGGAAAATAACCGCGCATTTGCCACTTCCGCTTTTGTTATCAATCATCCGATTTTACGTTTGGCAATTATCGATTGCACACTATAATCCAGCGTAGAATCTCATAAATCTCCAAGAATACGCATCGTATCGACGATTTTGACAGACACGCTCCATTACCCGCAAAGAGTCGCTTTCGCACATTTTAATCTCTTTTGTTGCAACATCGCAGTCTACACAATAGGTCAGTAGAACCGCTAAGCGTGTGTTCACAACACCCAACACTTAATCCAGTTTCATCCGGATTTTCTGTTGCACCAGTACACAGTACAATAACTGTTTCAATAACATACCTGTCAAGTCTCACAGTTTTGCCGTGAGTCTCACGGTTTTTGGCATGCAATGACGGTCTCACGCTGACTTAGTTATTTCTCAAGCATTTCTTCAAAAACAAAACAAAAATGAAAAAGTAATGTTTGGATTAATGTTGTATAATTACTACCGAGACGGGCGGGCCGTTTTAGTGGTTTTTAACCTAAATACCACATGTACCGGAAACTACTTCACCGGTGTCTATGTAAAATAAAAAATTGGCTGCAAAATGTCGGCAAGTGGCTCACCGGCGAAGAATTATGTTTAATTAAAAATGACATGTTTTGTCTTTCTTCATTATATTTTTCACTTAAATATTTTTTTAAATGGTAACTTTTCAAGCAAAAAAAAGGCTAATTTCAGAAAAACATAGTCTTAATTTTGCTTAGGAAATAACTTCAAAACGCACTACAGACGATCTAGGATCCAAAAAATGTCGGTGGGGGCATGACCCCGGACCCCCCTAGATCTGGTTTCACTCTCAGCCACCTAAGACCCTTGACAGGTATGCAATAATGACTTATGTAAACGACCGTAACGAAAAAAATACATTGTGTTTGATTTGCAATTAATTTTGAGGGAATGTCCAATTCCAAATCATTCATTAAAATTAACCACAAAACATTTAACGGAAATTTAATACACGCACGCTTTCCATGCGTTTGACATGACGTTGGAAAAATACACTGTACATTTGCAGTTTATTTGAAGAATGTGATAACGGCGAGTAAAAAATTAAATTGGGAAGAGTGTTTCGGATTACAAATTTAATTATGCGCATTTGAGAATTCAACCAAACATGGAATACGGACCAATTTCTTGGACGCTCATACTTCGGTACGATGCGTTTTTTCCGGATTTTTTCGAGAAATAAAAAGTTCATAACATTGGAAATATAACTGATTCTGTATAATTGAATACTTCGGATAATTAAATATTCGAACGTGACAAATGGGCTATTCAATTAAGATATTATGTGCATTTCTGAAACAAAAAGACAATGTATGGTTAACAAAATATATTAAAACACTATAGCCATTGCAAAAGCATGTGAGCCATCGCAAAGACCAAAAAAAAACAATTTACCTACCTACCCTACCTAATGTTTTTTCAGCCGTTACCTGTACCACACATTTTTTTTGTTTGGCCCAATCAATGTCCAAATTCAATGTCATAAAATAATACAATTCAACAAGTGTGGCATGTACACGTAGATAGGTCATTGCTTTATCAATACACAATTACAACTTTTTCCCAATATCATGGAAAATCATACTTTGGAGAAACTAAACCTAAAACGATCCTTGAAAACTAATGAGCTAAAGGTCAAATGACAATGCCGCTTAGTTAACATTACATCGCTAACTCAAATGGTCTCTTAACTTTCCTTTACANTGGGAATGTCAAATTCCAAATCATTCATTAAAATTAACCACAAAATATTTAACGGAAATTTAATACACGCACGCTTTCCATGCGTTTGACGTGACATTGGAAAAACACACTGTACATTTGCAGTTTATTTGAAGAATGTGATAACGTCGAGTAAAAAATTAAATTGGGAAGAGTGTTTCGGATTACAAATTTAATTATGCGCATTTGAGAATTCAACCAAACATGGAATACGGACCAATTTCTTGGACGCTCATACTTCGGTACGATGCGTTTTTTTGGATTTTTTCCAGAAATAAAAAGTTCATAACATTGGAAATATAACTGATTCTGTATAATTGAATACTTCGGATAATTAAATATTCGAACGTGACAAATGGGCTATTCAATTAAGATATAATGTGCATTTTCTGAAACAAATGCGCTAAAGGTGTAGCTTAAGGTCAAATGACAATGCCGCTTATATAGTTAACATTACATCGCTAACTCAAATGGTCTCTTAACTTTCCTTTACATAAGCCTAACTTAGAATGGGAAGTGAATTAGTTCATGTGTATCACGGGTGTATGGCTGATTCCAAATCGAGTTGGAAATCCGAATAAAATCATTATTTGTTTACCAGCAGTTATAATTCAAGTTATTAAATTATTCGATTTGAGTATTTTGTACATGTCCATTTTAATTATTATTTACAATAAATTTGTGATACTCTTTGTTGTGTCATATTAAACAGGTTGTTAAATATAAATCAAACTGTGAGATATTGGGATAAATATATAGAAATGAAGAGAATACTCTATGTATTTTAAAACAGTCAATCAATTATTGTTGCAGCAATTGTTTTTGTACTCCTGTAACAGGCTTAAGGCGCCTGGCCCCACAAACGTTTCAAAGGCTGCAGCTGCTGCGATATGCACGTGGGGCAGTACTCAGTCACTTGTTCAGATATTAAAGTTACACAGCAACTAATTTTGTACCGTTCAATCCACTGATTATCTGAAGCTATGTACATATGCAGTCTTTGCTGTCATTTTTTCTCAGCTATATATATAGCCCAATTGGGCTTCCTGCTCAGAAATTTTACTAGCCCCAATCAGTTTTATCTATCCCGAACTAAAAGTATTAGTATGTAACACATTTTACCATTAATGCATAAATAAAACATATACTTTTGATTCTGTTTTATTCATTGGAATTAATAACTGACAACAAAGTGAATATCAGATCTTCACTTACCATGTCCAATTAAGATCTGTATTTGTTGGTATAACAACTGTCTGTCCAATACCGTTTTCATGTTTCAATTCACAATGATTGCATAGGGACAAGCAAATTTTCAATGTTCAAATCACAAAAAAAGAATTCACACACTTGAGGTAGATATAAGCCTTGTTTTGGAATTGATGTAAACCACATGTTCCAAGATGCGGTTCGCTATATGCATTTTTAATAAACAAAATCTGATGAAAACTTCAAAGATAGCAAACAAAATCATAATCATCATTTTAAACATTGATCTTTCTTTTCGGCTGGTTCTCCACCCAGTTTCAGAAAATAAGTTCAAGCACCTGGCTAGACTTGAAACACTGTTCAGTAACCATTTATTGAATAAGCGCTCAAATGGAGATAAACCAACTCAGTGTTGAATGAGCGTCTATCTGAATCTATTTCGGAAGTTTAACTTAAGTCGGAAACAAAAAAAAATGCACACCACAGTTCGGGGAAGTGGCTTAACATTTTTACTCCACCGACAAACAAATCTATCTACTCGGTTGACGGTCAAGTGAGTTATGTTGAAGACACATCTGTGTAAAACTTACATGATGGCTTAATTATATTCCTTCAATTAAGTCAACAGAATATAGGGAAAGTGGACAGATTAAAATTAACAACCATATAATGAATGAAGTTGATTTACTTGCTCAAAATTATAAAGAACAGTTTCCAATGATATCCAGAAACTCTTATCAGGGAGAACACTTTGCGCGTAAACAGTCTTTCGATTACAAGGAAGTCTCTTTAAAAACATTTATCTACCCATGGCGGAAAAATTCATCCCCAACCCATGCAGACTTTACATGTTGAAATGAGATGCATCTTCACGCAAATGCACAAAGTATTTTACCAGTCCTTTAGGTTCCCCAAATTGTACGTTAAAAAGAAGAGGGTTGTTTATATTCTCTGTTTTTGGACACTTCATATAATTAATGATAAGTGTAAGAATTTTTTCGAATAACATAATATATTCACGTATAAACAGCCCCAAAAAACATTGTCATAAACACCACTCATCAGAGACTGGGCCCTTAATAGACGTAAGTATGGTTTCTATTGTTTCTGCAGGATTTATTTGATGAGAAAAATACTGTATATTGATACTGTCAATCGGCATGAACGGTTCAGCAAACATTTCAACAGATTCTGGTGAAATCCAGTATCTTGCACTATCCTTGGTAACCAATACACCAAGTAAATAACGTGTTTTGAGATAGCCAAACTACGATAATGCATACATACATGTATATATGCATGAATGACCTGGCAAAATATATCGCAATCCGGATATATCGCGATCCGTAGATCTTGCGGACCGCGATATAAAGAAACTAGTGTATGCCCCTAATCATTATGCTTGAACGCATTGACAAAAAAAATATTCCAGAATTTTTATTTTGGTTCCCTGTCGCAGTCCATGCGCGTAGTAATACTGGAAACTCTAAAATTCTGAATCAACACGATATTTGCTGTTTTTTCTCAGATATTTTCGCTTTAAATAAACAAGCTTTCGCCAAACAATCTCGGTGCTTTCAAACTTTATTTGGGCGGTTAGTTTACTCAAGACCAATATGTGTCACGAATTTGATTGTTTACATTAACAACTCCGAAAATGGATCTTTTTCTGGTTGGCTTTACGCCTCCGGTAAAAAAGCAGATTTATTTTAGAAAGAGAAACAGAGTCCAGCATATTAGAGGCAGATATGAAGGTTGATTACCAGGATACCATGGACTTTGATAAAAGTATACATGATATTCAGCTGCTGCAAAAACAAGTGGACTCTCTGAAGTTTGTAAGGACTCCTAAATTTCAAAAGTAGGGAGTCCACACTCAGATAAGTTAGTGTCATACACTGAGTACGCCCGTTAAATTGCAAGGGAGCATTTGTCCGAAAACTGATACAAATTAAATTGCTTTTCTTTGAATGTCAAAAAACCTTGAGATTTTTTTATTTTCCAAATCAAAAACAACACTGAATAATATATGAATACACTACTGCATGAGTACCTGAAATACAATAAATGGATTTGTTTTTCTAAGATGTTAACCTTTAAGGTTGCACTGACTCAAAGATTCCAAAATAACATGTTTCATATATCGCAGAAATTACAATATTTTGTGGTTATTTTAATTATTAACCCCCTTCAATCTGGGCTAAGAGAGCACTTATAGAACCTTAGGTGAAAATTAATGTTTTACCTTAGTTGATTGACCACTTTGAGTTAGCGACAAAAGTTTCTAAGGGTGCATTAAGGTTACCTTAGGCTCAAATGAAGCTTTGAGGTAGTTGACGCAGGGAGGGGGGGAGTAACTATTCTCAGGTTTTTTCCTCTATATAAAGTTGGTACCTCAAAATGGTACCATCCACAATCCACTTGTTGTGTTGCCTGACTATGGTCAGGGGACATATAGGTGTTACTTCGTCGGCGGCGGTGTCCGCGGCGTCAGCGTCACACTTTTCGAAAAAGGCTCATAACAACTGTGTCCCTTCAGATATTGCTTTCATATTTGGTATGCATGTGTATCTGGACAACACCTTTCCATGCGCATACAATTTTTGACCCCTGTGACCTTGACCTTGAACTTGAGGTAAGCGTTCAGGTTTCGAAATATGCGACCGGGATTCGAAAAAGGCTCATACCTACTGTGTCCCTTCAGATATTGCTTTCATATTTGGTACTTATGTGTATCTGGACAACACCTTTCCATGCGCATTACCTTGATCTTATTTTGGACTCCAACTTATTGAAATGGGCCAATTTCTTGGTTAACCCATTACCATTAGGCCACACATCCAACTCGTGGAGTTCTAGTTTTATAATATTTACCAAATTGAAGTAAAAATGTCCCAAATCACAGAAGAAAATTAATTAAGAATGAAAGTTTTCACTTGATGCTGAGAATTTAGACTTGATTTTTTATGCACCATAAATGATACATTTGTATGCATGCCTCATGTTCAGCACTACACCAACTTCTGTCTCCGATTAAATGAGGTGGAGTTATAGCTGTATTTACGTCTGATATTAAGTTGAACAGACAAAATGATAACATTCATAATTGTTGAAAAATGGTAGAGATAAATATGTCCAGTAATTGATGGATTTATCGCATTACAATTGGTAAGATTATTTGAGGTCAAATGATTATGTTTATCACACATGTATTAAGAAAGTAGAATGATCAGATGCAAAGTTGTCAATGACAAAATGGCAGATATCATGATCATCAGCAAAAGGTGTCCATTGTTTGCTATTTTCTAATTCTTCGCAAATGAAATCAATCTTTCTATTCATGCTACAATATTATTTAAAGGTACTTGTTCACAGATTTTGGCATGTTTTGAAGTTTTTCATTGAAAGCTTTTAATTGATAAATGTAAACATCTGAACTAAATAGCTCAAGTATAAAACAAGAATAAAATTTAAAAAAGAAAAGACAAAAAGTAATCCACTCGGGGGCTCAAACCACTGACCCTCGCAATGTGTCAACATATAACGATAACTCTCAAAATTATTCAATCATTTCAGATTTTGTAACGCTTAATAACTTCAGGTTTTTAAATCATCAAAATATGCATATAATGGATATTTTAGAGCAATTTTTTGGTAAATGTTCTGTATTACTGTCTCCTCACGAATATCATAACTACAACAAAAATTTGCAGATCTGAAACATTTTTTTTTTAATTCTGTCAATTTACCAAACCATGAACAAGTCCCTTTAATGTTCAACAATCTATTTCCAACCAACTCTGCACCTATTGGGTTCTTCTGCATACAGTATCTCTCGGGATTGTCTGCTTCCAAAATGATGAATATACTTTAAGTTTCAATATTGTTTTCCTAATATGTAAGTAGAAATGAATAAACAAAAGCATACCAAATTATATGAACATGTCAAACAGATGCTGGAATCTGCTTGCTGGTCCTGTTTAACAGCAATCTAGATGAAGGACAATCCTTTCCTCAATTGAACCTTGGTACAAACGACCTGACTTTATGACATTATGTGCTGGAGTTAATTTCATGTGCTTATACAACAGCTGTTTTAGCTGGCAGATCTGCCCGTTTTTTTCATTCATTAATCTGCTTATTAATGTCCAGTGCCCCAGATTAGATGCGTATCGGCGTTTTTCACCCTATTAAAATAATTAAAACGCAAAGAAATTCAATATAATGCGTATTGAAAACGCAATCAATTTGTCTTTTACGCTTATTCTTTAAATTTGATTTGTACGATACAAGTCTCGATCGAAAATGCTTTGCTCAATTTTGGTAATTTGTCATTGGAATAATTATCCTACAGCGGCGAAGATTTTATTCATCCGAAAGTTAGCAAACGCCTGGATGATGGAAGAGCAAAACAGTCGAAGTTATTCAAATGCTATGCCGACTAAATTTCATAGCAAATTAAGTCTGACCAAAATATTTACGACGTGCATGTATTTGTAAAGCGTCTGTACTTTCAGTTTCTATAACGGTGCGTAATAAAAATGTCTAAGCGAGGTCGAAAGACATGTGCATTCTGCACCCAGTCTGTGGAACATTTAATAAAGCAGCAATGATTTTGAGGAATAAATATAAATAACTTATTTCCCCCCTTTTTAAAAACTGAAATCAACCTATTTTTCAAAATCAAGGGGTGAAAAGCCTATTACCCAAATAATTACCTGGGGCACTGAATGTAATGTTCTTCGAATTTACGATATGCTTTGGCATTTATAACACATTTACCTAATTAAGTCAAAGTAACAACAAACACCATTGACAGCCAAACACACATCCTTGAATAAAACCCAGGAATATCTTTCTAAAAATGCTAGATTCGTCAACAACAAAACCAGATTAATTAGTATGTCATATAATCGGTTTATTAATAATTCCTCATTCACGATGCTGAATCCAGCATGAACTACTGCACTCAGAATGAAGGTCAAAGACACGTAGGAGTAAATGTAACAGTGCTGCTGTGAATTTTGTTATAAAAAACATCTTTTATACACAGAGACAGATGAATTAGTTTATTACCGGCTAGTACATAATTATATACACAAAGAGAAACTCCAGATGCATCACCAGGATAAAAATCATATACTCACTACAAGGTCCTTTTTATGGAAATGGAAATTGCCCAACAACAAAAGCAGTCACAAACATATACATGTATGAGCTGCTTACTAGAAAAAAACCAGGCTTACTGCGTTTAAATAAAGTATTGTCCCATATAAGCAGTCTGCAAAAGCTAATCTGGGACAACAGTCTGCATAGAAATGAGGTATTGAGCCTAGCGAACAGCATCATGTGAAAATGGATCTTAGCCATTGGTGGCCAGTGTCATGCAAAAATTGGTCTTATGCCACTGGCAGCCAGCGTCATGTGAAAACCTGTCTCATGCCATTGGTGGCCAGCATTATGCAAAAATAGGTCTTATGCCATTGGCAGCAGGCATCAATCGAA
Source organism: Dreissena rostriformis (assembly GCA_007657795.1). Lineage (NCBI taxonomy): Eukaryota > Metazoa > Mollusca > Bivalvia > Myida > Dreissenidae > Dreissena > Dreissena rostriformis. The sequence continues at coordinate 111,356 of VMBQ01002171.1, forward strand.
AATATGTCTGATGGCATTGGCAGCCAGCGGCAAGCAAAAGTGGGTATTGTGCCATTTCCGATTATCATTATGCAAAAATGGGGGTCTCATGCCATTTGAGGCCAGCGTCATGCAAAAATGGGAATTATCCCATTGCTGCCTGGGTCATGCGAAATGAGACGATGCTTACGGGATCTAGTATTCAGTATAACACACTTATGTCCCTTAAACTATTTCTTGGAATATGTAACATCACCCTTCTTTTCAAATAAATCTTTTCCTGGGAAAATATTTAATCTGTATATGTATCTCAATGGTGATCATATAACAGAATCTTGCTATCGGCTGTCCAGCTATATCAAATGTTTCACAGACACGTGTCCAGCTATATCAAATGTTTCACAGACGCGTGTCCAGCTATATCAAATGTTTCACAGACGCGTGTCCAGCTATATCAAATGTTTCACAGACACGTGTCCAGCTATATCAAATGTTTCACAGACACGTGTCCAGCTATATCAAATGTTTCACAGACACGGCTCCNCAGTTACGACGGAAGGCGATTTTTGGTCGATTTTTCACAATTAAACAAGAACTTCGTTATAAACTCCACATACGTTTTTCAGTTACTAAATTTTCCTTCAAAATACATCGTTCTTTAGTAACTGCAGAACAAAAATACTCAGAAAAAGTAGAAAATACACCAAATATTATGTTATAAGTTGTCAAACAGTATACATGTTATTGTTGGAATGCGCTAAATTTTATCTTGTTATCGATTGGTTGAATGTGTCGTAAATCATAGAACAAGTTTACCAATATTATTTTCAACCAATGAAACGTCTTCTTTCCGTAACACCGATTCTGCCTTAAAATGGTGGTCGTGATGTTGCGCAATACGCAAAATGTGTTGTTTTTTATGAATTTTCGGCTTTTTACCATTCAACTGAGACTAAAGAACGACATAGTTCGAATGAAAACTTAGTAAATGAAAAACCAATGTGGAGTTTATAACAAAGTTCTTGTTCAATTGTGAAAAAAACGACCGAAATTTGCGGTCTGTCATAACTGACAAAAAAAAAGTTTAAGTACCTGTGTCTTATGCCATTTGCGGCCAGCGTTGCTCCAGACCAACCATATGATGTGGGTCATTTATTTATTTAACTTTTTGTGATGAGTGTAAAGTGTCACATAAGAAATGAACTTTCACATCATAAAATGGTTTCAAAGTCATCATGTTAAATCTCATGATCACTTGTTATGGGTAATGAACAATTTGCTCTTATAAATTGGTGCCAATTAAAGGCAAGACCTGTTTTATTTCATGTATTTAATTTAAATCAAATTAATTAACATGAAAGTAGGTATGAGAGACCTTTTGATTCAATCTATGGAAGTGCTTTAATATTTCCGTATGCTAGCTTTATACTGGTAATATCTGTGATCCATGATACTATGAATGGAGAACAGATTAAGGGACACGTGATCTTGGATGTATCAAATAAAAGACATCACTATCCATGGGTGAAAGTTATCACAGAGTTAAAGGAGCCCAAATACTGATAATATTGCACTGGTAACTGTCAAGTGCCTAGATAAGATGTATTCAGCTGGGATACCTTGGTCAGTGGAGTAAACAGTATAGGATGTTAAATTTTAAGCATTCTACACCACTGTTGTATTGAAATTGTGTTTTGTTTCTGCATTGTTCTACATTGTAGTTTTCGTATGTTTAAAAATAAAAAAATAACAATGTTAACACTCAATAAGTTTGTAAAGTGTTTGGCCATCTTCATCTATTATAAAGATATGATGGTTTTTTGTATGTTATAGGCAATTTGGTTTGGGAAATAACATGCTGTGTTCGTGACATTACCTGTCCATCTGTCCTGACTGGCAATATTACATATGGAATGGAATGTTTTCTGAAAATTTAGGTCCGGGCGATATATATATAAGTACAAATACTAACTGGTTGACATGTACATGTCTTTTTCAGTCTAGCAATTTTTGTTTGTTCCGGCATTTTTTAAAGATTACACCTGTCTGGATGACTGACATTTTTTTAGTTTTCTAGTCAGTTACGCAGAGACTGAAATAGCTATCTCAAATGCAACATCTACAGTCAATGCATGATCCTAAGAAGAATTCATCAAATACTTAACAAATAGTAATTTGATCAGGTTCACAAGATATATTTGCCTTCTATGCTCATTTTTTGGCTTTTATGGTATATTGTACACTCTAAATATACAATTTAAATACTCATACCTTGTAATTTAACTCCCCTCTGGGTGTTTACAAATTGACAGCATATATGTATGACAGGTAAAATTAATTGGCAATTAAAACTTAATAACTGTTCTTGATAACATAAATATTGCCCAGATTTTTAGAGGAATTGAATTAGCAGCAACAATAATTTGTATCTGACCAACTCATGCAATTCATATTCATACTGGACGGATATGATTTGTAGGACATTAATGCGTGTATGTGTATTGTTGTAATTTCATAGATAATCGTTTATGTGTCCTGTTTATCATGTGACACACGATTGACTGACAAGCTGTTGGTGTGATTCATATGTATGAGAAATAATAGGATTTGAAGGATTGAAATTCAAGGGGGATGTTATTACAGTGGTATGGATACTTATTTATATAATAATATATTTCAATAAATTGAGTAAAAAAGAACATTTTGTGCAGTTACATTTGGCACATTAAAATACAAATAAAATAAAAATGGTTGCCTAGTAAAATTCGGGATTTGAATATTGATAGTATAGGGAAAGATCTAGATTGGACCTACAATCATCCAAATTGATAAACTAATGACTTGGGAGGAAAGCAAAAATAATATTGATTTTGAGGTCAAAGGTGAAGGTCTCAGGGTTTATTAACAACCTTTTCCATGTGGTACATGTATATAGAGAATGTTTTGACCTACATTCATCCAAACTGGTCTGCTGGTTTATTTGGTAGGAAAGCAAGATGCCTATCAATTTTGAGGTCACAGGCTTGAAGCATGAAGTCATTTCCATTGTTATATCTAGAGAATGCATTAACCTAAGGAAGCATAATTATTGATTTAAAGATAAATCTGCGCATGAAAATATATACTGTAAATCTCTTAACAATTGCCAGTATTTATAAATTACTTGGGTGCAAGTCTAGTGCTGTACATGTTTTGCATAAATATTAAAATTCAACAAATTGTCTTAATTCAGTGTTACCTCCCTTAACCGTATATATTTTAAAGTTAGATGAAGTATTCTATTGAACCCAGACGATTATAACACAATTGACATTTGTTTGATGTATTGACACTGAGGATTATTGGGACATTTTAACATAAGGTATGCTTTAACAGTGACAGTTGTGGTATGTACTGTTCGCCCATTATGCTACAAGATGTGACATGATGTCTGCTCATTTCAGCCTGTGTTGTACATGAAATATTTACATAGTGCAGTGAAAAGACACCAGTATAGTGTGCGTAAAGGATATATATATTAATATAGGACTTATGGTTTAAAGTTAAGGTTTGCTTTTTAAGTGACATGTAAGTGCAATAAGTTTGTCCAACAAGTTTTTGTTTAGAACATAGAACATAAACATTTGAAATGGCAAATGAATTTTCAATGTAAACTGTTTTGTTCCAGTTTAAAGTTTCAATATCAGTTTTGTACATAATTTCACATTTTGTGACACTATGACAAGCATTTAAGTCTGATGTTGTGGTAGTTTTTTGTGTGGAATGTGGCTCTTTTTATAAACAGAGGAATTTTGCAAAACAATGTGTCATAATTTGATAGTTTTTCAGTGACAAGGATCATATTTTATGCAAAAAAAATTACATGGAAGATATAACATCCTTACATTTTGCTAACTAAGATGAACAGGTTATCATATGTTACATAGTATAACTTGCATCGCAATAAAATATGGGATTTACTCTATATATTACAATTATATTTTAAGAGTCTATGCTCTTTTGTTGTTTATCTGTTTATCAAGTAATACGTACATTTCTTTTTTATTGTTTATTTACTGCATACTTAAGAGATGATAGATTGAAGGATTTCCTGGTTGTTAAGCATTTTCCTGATTGACAGACAAATCTTAACAAGTTGCTTTCTAATTACAATGACTGGTCAACAGTTCCTGTTAATTGAATACAATTTAAACTATAACAAAGATTTATTTTATAAATGTCTGTTTTCTGTTGAAGGCTATTCTTGAATTGCACATTTGTTTTACATGTTGTTTTCTTAAATACTTAAATGTAACGTCTTGCATGTGAAGTAGTTACATGACTTTTATACCCCCATCACACTAGGCCACGTTCCCACTACGTCCTCAAAAATATGACAGGACGCAGTGCGAATGTGTACAACGTAGCGAGGACGCAGTAGACACGGCTTTGAGCTTGGTATGGTCTTGACATGGATGTGAAGGACGTGGGTAAAATTTGAACATGTTCAAAACTTACGTGGCGAGGACGTGGTCAAATCAGGACGTGGTAAGAACTTGGTACTGTCGTAGTAATGACCTAGCTAAAACCTAGTAAGAACCTCATTGACGCAATGCACGCTTAGTGCAGACATGGACGAGTGTGTCACGTTTGCATCACGTTGTCTCTAGATTGTCACTACGTTCTTGCTACAACTACAACCCTTCCACACTAGTGTTGTGACAATTAAACGTCCCTACTAAGTTTCAAAAGAACGCTTTAGGCTCTTAGTACGTTCTACCAGTGCTTATCACATCTTAGGTATGTTTGCAGCAGCTGGCTCTAGCCACGACCATGCCATGTTCTGGTGGTTCTGGTTCAGGAACAACCTCGAACCCATCACTCGCTGGTGATGGAGTTCTCGGTGTTGCTTTCGTAGCTGCTTTGCAGCCCACCTTCCTTCTCAGCATATTTTCTGATGAAAATAATTTACTTTTGCTCAGTAGAAAGTCACAGATTGAATGATCAAATCGAGCCGAATCGCAGTATTTATATGCAGATATAGAATGCGGTGAGAACGTGATGAGCGCGTGGTAAGAACACAGTGCTATCTTGGCGGTCGTAGTACCAATCTAGTACGAGCGTAGTTAAATCATAGCAAGAATGTGTTGGATGTGGTACCTGCCTGAATACACGTGCAATAAGAACATAGTGGGCGCAGTAAGAACTTAGCGCAAACGTGGAATGAGCATAGCAGGAACTTGAGAAATGCATGTTTTACAATTTTTACGCCGTCCTCGCTACGTCCTACGACATTTTCAGGACGCAGCGCGGTCTTCATGAACGTGGCCTAGTGTGACGGCGACTTTACTCAAGATTTGATAGGTTTTCCTTGATGTTTACTACATGTATATTTACTTAATGGTTTTATGGTTTATTTAGAGACAAGAACGGTATGTTATTTATAATGAAAAATAAATATAAACGCAAATATAACTGTTAAAAATATGGAACATCTTAAGCAAATAAATGAATACAAGTATCACCAACAAACTATGAACTTTGATTAATCGCTCTCTGTTTTTTCTCACAGCTGGTTATTGTTGTGTTTTGTTCGCATGTACCTCCTCTTAGAAAATGGTCTTTAGTCTTGCAGCTTAATTTGTTTAAGCTGTCTACATTTGTAGGAAAATCAATGGATGGATGAATCATCTTGAAAAACATGTCACATTACACCATGGTCTGGTACACTATAATCAGCTTGCCGTGGGAAAACATTCAGATATTTAAAGATGATCCTAAATTGGTGACTAAATGATTGGTTTAAACCTATGGTGTGTTAATAACAGTTTGGGAATAAAACATATTTGGTAAAAGAATATTTTTTAAGTTTCAATATAAATTTAGTTTATAGGTCAGAGATGGGCGCATAATGTTGGTCTTAGTTGTTTGTTATATTAAAATCCTTGCAAAGTCTCTGACTGTCAAATGTAAGTTTCTTATTCCCTGGTCATTGGTATGTAACTGTGTATGTGACCTTATATTTAGTATTTAGTAGATGTTTCAGGAAACCTCAAATGGATTTGACAATATTCTGTTTTTTTTACAACCTTGAATTTGAGAAAATCATGTGGTTAGAATGCACTGTTTATTTAGACTGTCTCTAGACACTTTGAGTCTTTGACAGGTATTATTCATATTTTCAGTTTCACATAATGACATGTTCACAGAAAATTTGATATGTGCATGCATTATTTTGATCCATTATCATTGCACATACCTTCTACCTATTAGTAAAAAATTGTCAAATGTATTCACTTAAATTTCACTTCACTCAGTTCAGTTTGCAAAAAAACATAGAAAGGTTTCAGTTTGTGTCAAACTGACTCTATTAAGACAGGCACTCAGGCCGGACCCAGTTGCTAACATGTGTATTTGACAGCAGGCTGAGTTGAAGCTGGGTCCAACACCACATTGTTGAGAATGTAAAGTGCCCTTGTGCTTGTATTTTTGTAATTAACTTATTTAAGAGTTAACATTGCAACAGTAATCTTATCACTGTTTGTTTGTTAATTGATCTTATCTGAATATGATGTACATGTATGCAATATATTTGATAGGGACAATTGACAAATGATAATTAATAAGGATAAACGGGATTTGAAACTCTCATATCTATATTAAAGTTTGGAAGCTATCTGCTTCAGTATGTCAACACATTCACATACCTCTAGTTCACAGCAGTGTGTGTGCTACCTATATAAAGGAAAAGTTTTTACATTGAAATCTCTATTGGGTGTATAAATAATTGAAATATGTTTTGAATTGGATAATGCCTTCACTTGAATACGTATGCAGATAAACACCTCAAGTAAGTTGGCTTGTACATGTCTGTCATTTTCAAACAGTCGGGATCTACATTTTACATTGATCACAGATACAGGGCGTTGATAATAGTTAGATAATTACTTATCGTTATTGTTGTAAATGTATAGACAATTTCTATTACCCTGCTACGCACTCTAATGCAGGTGTCTTAAAAGTAAGGCTTGTGGTTGTGGGTTGGTAATTTCAACTAGGTAATATAAATTTTGAAAATATGTGAAAACAAGTATGGAGTCTCTTTTGACTATAATTGTTCAGAATTGGTTAAAGTCAAATTGATTTATTGCATGTTCAAGTATGACTATATAATTGTGAATTTTACTTTATACACATGGATTATTGTCATTACTAAGGTTAGAGTGTTAGTGTTATTAAGCACTTCTTTATTGTACTTAAAAATGCATCAGAACAATTTTGTTGTCGACCAATTTGATAACGGAAGACATAAATTATAAAATATTCAAAAGTCTAATATAAAATTGAACAATAAGATTAAACATTCAACACCAGTGTGTGAATATGAGTAATTGTTATACTGTCATTGCAGTATGCATGCATGAGCATGAAGTTTTGTGGTTGTTTTGTCCAATGAAGCCTTTTAGGGGTAAAAAACATGTAATTCATCATCATTATAGATTTGATGTCATTTTGAGCAGCTATTCTATTCTCGCCAGTTGATTGATGGTCATTGATAGGCCTCACGTATTATATTATTGGCGTTTATTCAAGAAGCCTGTTATACAGATGTATGTTATTATGTAAACAACTTGCAGTCTTCATTATTGTAAGTCATTTGTGACAATATTGTAATATTCTTATGATTCTGTTAACACTACAACTTCAAAGTACCGGTACAAGGTTCTTATTGGGGGTTTAGCTGAACATGTCTGTATCAGATCTATCCAACAGTTTCCATTCTATAAAAAACAAGAGTGCCAAACTGTCACAAGATACGCCTGTTTCAAAAAAAAAAAAAAAAAAANCGGGCGTATAAAAATGTTTGAAATTTTCATCTCCTATGACTAACTGAGTGCAATAGTCTCAACCCCAATAATATTTAATAGAGCAAGGAAAAAATAATTCATTGCCAATTAATTAAGGGAAAATGTACAACAAATGCCACCTGTATCGTGTAATTTTGTCCATTTGGATTCATTACTTTACAAACAGAAAACAATAAAATTAGAGTCACTATCTAAGTTTACAGATATTTTGTAATTGGCTACCAACAAAATACAAAGTGACGAATTATTTAACAAAGTTACATGTACAGAAAAGAACATATTTTTAAACAAAATGATACATGAAGGAGTGGGAAAACAATATTTTAAATCTGGCCTTAGGACATTTTTATATATTTATTCAAATAGTGCAGAAATATTAAGTGTTTAATATTTATTTTTTATTTAACTTCAGTATTAAACTTATGGTTCCTTTTAATCAGATTCATGAAGGGTTCTGATTTGTAATGTCTGTACTATTTGCTCTCAAGAACAATTGGTCTAGGTCTTTATATTGCTTAAACCAGCACTAACATTGCCATTTGATTTGTGTATTTTCAGATTTTTGCAAAGAATAATGTCAGCTTGAGCCACTTAAAGCAAGGTAAGACAGACAATGTATTGTTGTTTTGCTCTCAAAGAAAATCCCTTTAGAAGATCGTTATATTTTATTAATTTCTTTCAAACATTAGTTCTTGTTCAACCGATTTCACAATTAATCCAGTTTTCCTGTAATCTTGGTATGAACCCATGACAGTCACGGTGAAGAGTATTTCATGACTTCAGAACAGTTATAAAACTTAAGATGAACAAAATAGGAATAGTAAAATAATAATTTAAACCACTATATCAACTAGTAAATACTCATTATAAATACAATGTTTGCTATAGGAATATATGAATATCAGAATATTATGACTTGTTAATGAACAATATAAACAATTGTTCATGATAAAAAAGTGTGAAAAATATTGAGCTGTTATTGTTCTATAGTTTTCTGTCGTTACATGTGACAATCTGTCACAATAAGCCTACATATACATCCTATTTTAAGCATTCTTTCTACATGTGTGGTTCTAATAATTCCTAACAGCTGCAAGAATGTTTGCCATATTAATTTCCTGACCCGTTTTTAACTGTTATGCAACCTGTTAACAATCAATTTACAATGACTTTATAATGTAGAGCAAGATTTTAAGAGGCTATATGCAGATTGTTTGCTAGTATAGTGTTAGCTCCGATTACATAAGTTATATATTAAATAAATTGTAATATTATTTTCTATTAGAAGTTTTTTTTTAATTTAATGGTATTCACATATGCCATTTAGGCATGTTTTAAATATTTTAATGTACTGTTTATTGTATAATAGTTTATTAGGTTTATAAGGCTATTTCTGTCATTTTGATGGAGAAACTTTAAATCTTTTACAGAAAATGTAAAAAACCATTCAAATAATCCATACATTTAATGGTAGCCATCAAATTTGGCTTTTTTTATCTAAAACAGTGCTAACATAGATTATGCAGATTTAATCAAGCCATTCATCTCAAGAGTCAAATCTTTCATATGCTCAATGAACTTATGATATAAGCACTGTTAAAACAGGAAAATCAGAGCTAAAGCTGAAGTTTGTTGTTGTTGTTGTTTTTGCATTTTGCCAATGTTTTGCTTGCTGTTCTCATTGCAGAGTTGACACATTCCTGTTTGCAATCACACCAGCATGGTATTGATGTGCATTTACACATCCTAGTTCCCCACTCTGGACTCACAATCACACTGAACTGACTGCATGTGAAACCACCTTTCTGATCTTGATATAGTGCAATAACTTACATAATCGTGTATTGTTTAGTAAATTTGTACGGAATAGATCTACATAATATACTAACAACTCATAGTGTCATAATATCCAATTAGCTATTCAACTATAGTAATATAAATGTATATTATAACGGCACATTGAACAAATTAGTGATTATTTTCAGAAAACTTAATCTCAAAATTAGGTACAAATTATGAGTTTAGTATTGGTTTAAAGTGTCTTCAATTAATTTTAAGCCTGAATAAGTGTAGTGAAAAAAATAATTTGTTTCATAATAACAAGACAGATGACCTTTTTTATTCTGAAATAAGACGTTGATAGCTGGTATTCAAGGTTTGTTTGTGGTAGTAAGAAAATAATAGCCGCAAAATGTCGAATTTAATGAACTTTGGGGATGAGGATTTTGACCCGTTCAAGCCAGAAGAGAATCGTCCAACAAAGTCTTTTGAAGATATCTTTGGAGACACTGGAGCAGACGACACTCTTGATGATGTTTTAACGGCCCCTATACAGGACGACATCTTCAAGACTTCTGATACTAAACAGGCTGAAACCATCACCAGTAAAGCATCGTCCAAGAAATCAGCCAGCCACATAACTGTTGACAGTTTATTTGGGTCGGATATTGATGATGAGCCTGATTTTATGCTCGCAAAAGCTGCAAAACCAGAAGACAAAAAGCCTGCTTCCACGAAAGATGATGACTTTGATTTTCTATTCAGTACCGCTCAAGTAAACAAAAGTGATAAGAAGTCTGCTATAGATGACCTGGATGATTTCTTCGGCTCACCTGTACAGGCCAGCAAGCCCAGTCAGAAGGCTGAGACAGACAGTGATCTGTTTGATATGGGTGAAAGTGTCAGTGCTGACAAGGAAGCCTCCACTGAGCTGGAGGACATGTTTCATATGGGCGGGTCAAATGTACAGCCCGTGGTCCTTCTTGACTCCCATGACAGCCTGGATGCCATGCTGGCTATGCAGCCAGAGGGAACTGTGCCCGCCTCTGATGACCTCTTCTCTCTTGCTATATCTGCTGCTAATAATAACACTTGTGCATTGCATGATGAGAACAATAAGGTAGTTTTCACAGTTCAATATATGCTCTGTTCTGACTACATTTGAAATTAATTATATATGCTCCCTTAAGATTGCATTTGTTAATAATTGTAGTATTAATCTAGTCTAGGCTATAACAGAATAATCTTTTCTTCCATGATTACTTTAAATATAAGCCAGTTACATTTGTAAATTAATATTTAAATAATGATTCTGAATATAGAATTAGCTATCAGTCTTATTTCAACATTTTGATCACCTTATAGCATTTTATTTTCATGTTTGTGTCAAGTAATGAAACATGATGTTATTTAAATGTATACTGAGTTTTATTTCAATTTTAATGTTGATTTAGTTAAGTAAAGAAAACTCTTATTAAGTAAATTGGTTAAACTATAAGACTGTTGGAGCATGAAATAGTGGACAGTTGTCATATGTGTCGCGTTCTGAGAAAACTGGGCATAATGCATGTGCGTAAAGTGTCGTCCCAGATCAGCCTGTGCAGTCCGCACAGGCTAATCTGGGATGACAATTTACGCACAAGCATTTTGCCCAGTTTTCTCAGAACACGACACATATGCTCACACCATTTTCATCTTAATAATATTATGTTTCATCTAAATAATATCATTGAATGGGCATATTATTTACATGATGTCACAATTACTTTATTTATAAAATAGAATTTGAATTCTGTCTACAATATTCTAACTTAAGTAAGTTATCAGTTACTTCTGCAAATTCATTTGAAAGTATTGATTGATAAACATGAATTTTTATAACAGTTATTTCATAAAGTACATGTTTTTAATTGTGCATTTCATGATGACTGTGAAACTCCTCTGTTTTAGGAGCAGTCAACTGAAGTGGAGAACAAAGAAGAAGTGACTGCGGACGATATTAACAACAAATCTGAGTCAGAGCCCTACAACGAGAGTGCTGAACTAGACAGAGAAGAACCCGTAGCAGAGGAAACCAATACTGACAAAACTGGTTTGTTTGATGACAGCAGCTATTCATTTTTAGCTCACCTGAGCACAACGTTCTCATGGTGAGCTATTGTGATCGCCTTTTGTCCGTCGTCCGTCGTGCGGCGTCAACATTTACCTTGTTAACACTCTATAGAGGCCACATTTATTGTCCAATCTTCATGAAACTTAGTCAGAACATTTGTTCTAATGATATCTTGAACGAGTTCGAAAATGGTTCCGGTTGGTTGAAAAACATGGCTGCCAGGGGGCGTGGCAGTTTTCCTTATATGGCTATAGTAAAACCTTGTTAACACTCTAGAAGTCACATTTTTAGTCCAATCTTCATGAAACTTGGTGGGAACATGTGTCCCAATAAAATCTTGGACAAGTTCAAAAATGGTTTCGGTTGGATGAAAAACATGGCCGCCAAGGGGCGGGGCAGTTTTCCTTATATGGCTATAGTAAAACCTTGTTAACACTCTAGAAGTCACATTTATTGTCCAATCTTCATGAAACTTAGTCAGAACATTTGTTCTAATGATATCTTGAACGAGTTCGTAAATGGTTCCGGTTGGTTGAAAAACATGGCTGCCAGGGGGCGTGGCAGTTTTCCTTATATGGCTATAGTAAAACCTTGTTAACACTCTAGAAGTCACATTTATAGTCCAATCTTCATGAAACTTGGTCAGAACATGTGTCCCAATAATATCTTGGACGAGTTCGAAAATGGTTCCAGTTGAATGAAAAACATGGCCGCCAGGGGGCGTGGCAGTTTTCCTTATATGGCTTTAGTGTATAGTAAAACCTTGTTAACACTCTAGAAGTCACATTTATTGTCCAATCTTCATGAAACTTAGTCAGAACATTTGTTCTAACGATATCTCGGATGAGTTTGAAAATGGTTCTGGTCTGTTAAAAAACATGGCCGCCAGGGGGCGTGGCAGTTTTCCTTATATGGCTATAGTAAAACCTTGTTAACACTCTAGAAGTCATATTTTTGGTCCAATGCTCATGAAACTTGGTCAGAATATTTGTACTAATGATATCTGGGCTGAGTTCGAAAATGGTTGAGATCCGTTAAAAAACATGGCCGCAAGGGGGCGTGGCATTTTTCCTTATATGGCTATGTAGTAAAACCTTGTTAACACTCTAGAAGTCACATTTATTATCCAATCTTAATGAAACTTAGTCAGAACATTTGTTCTAATGATATCTTGAACGAGTTCGAAAATGGTTCCGGTTGGTTGAAAAACATGGCTGCCAGGGGGCGTGGCAGTTTTCCTTATATGGCTATAGTAAAACCTTGTTAACACTCTAGAAGTCACATTTTTAGTCCAATCTTCATGAAACTTGGTCAGAACATGTGTCCCAATAATATCTTGGACGAGTTCGAAAATGGTTCCAGTTGAATGAAAAACATGGCCGCCAGGGGGCGTGGCAGTTTTCCTTATATGGCTTTAGTGTATAGTAAAACCTTGTTAACACTCTAGAAGTCACATTTATTGTCCAATCTTCATGAAACTTAGTCAGAACATTTGTTCTAACGATATCTCGGATGAGTTTGAAAATGGTTCTGGTCTGTTAAAAAACATGGCCGCCAGGGGGCGTGGCAGTTTTCCTTATATGGCTATAGTAAAACCTTGTTAACACTCTAGAAGTCATATTTTTGGTCCAATGCTCATGAAACTTGGTCAGAATATTTGAACTAATAATATCTGGGCTGAGTTCGAAAATGGTTGAGATCCGTTAAAAAACATGGCCGCAAGGGGGCGTGGCATTTTTCCTTATATGGCTATGTAGTAAAACCTTGTTAACACTCTAGAAGTCACATTTATTATCCAATCTTTATGAAACTTGATCAGAACATTTGTTCTAACAATACCTCGGCTGAGTTTGAAAATGGTTATGGTTCGTTGAAAAACATGGCCGCCGGGGTGGGGGCAGTTGTCCTTATATGGCTTTAGTGAAAACTTGTTGCATGAAACTTGGTCAGAACATTTGTCCCAATGAAATTTTGGCAGATATTGAAACTGGGTCATATGAGCTCAAAATCTAGGTCACTAGGTCAAATATAAAAAAAACGTGTTAAAAGTCACTTTTTTGGTCCAATCTTCATGAATCAGCTTGCATTTTTTTCAGAATAGTCTAGTTCCTTTGGCTTTCAGGTGAGCGCCTTAGGGCCTGATGGCCCTCTTGTTTATTATGAGGTTGTTGATATTGGGCTGGGTCATTTTTCTCCAAGCTAGTGCATAAAAAGTTTAGTTATTGCTTTCCTTCAACAAATGGATTAACAACAATCATTTAATGAGCCGCATCATGCAAAATTCTATCTTATGCTGCTAGCCTAGCTCTAGACCAGCTTGCTGTAAGTAACAGGTGCCCGCTCCTTGAGTGTTCTCAAGATCTTCCCCACCCAGTACTCGTTCTTTCCACAAAACAGACTCGAAAGAGTCAGTATAAGCTTCCTATGCAATTGAGCTGAAATATATGGGTGTATACTTACTACCTGACACATGGTATTTCAGATGATGTTGACAATCTTGATGTGAAACAAGAGGAGATTGTTGACAGCAAAGAAGAACTGAAGGACGAGACATACTTCACAAAACCTACTAAAAAACCCAAGGCTAAGAAATCTCTTCCAAAAACTAATTTGAAAAAGGTTTGTAAGGATAGCTATCATTATGTTATTCTACTGGCTCAGTGCTGGGCTCTTCCAATTTATGTCATATTTCTGAGTCAGCATGTGGTATCATAAGTGGCTCATCAGTTGTTACACTAACTCACATAACTAATACTGTACTGGCAATTCTTGGTAGAACTTTCTTTTCCAAAAGGTGTTTGAAAGTGTCAAATACAATTACAACTGCAAAGACTACTTGAAAGTATTTATATGAGATGTTCAATACTCTAGATAGATAGGTTCACGCTCTGCAAGACCAACAAGCACTAGCTGTCAAAATAGGAACTACTAAAACAGATTTCTGTTTAGAACATTAAATTAGACTTAAATTGACAATGACAGAGACACTGGTGGACTCATTCAACATTTGATTCATATGCTTAACAAGTCACTATTCATTAATGCTACAATTGGTATTTATTGTTAAACTTCTTTCTTAATTCAAAAATTTAAACAGCTAAACTCTTAAACATTCTTTATATTTGCATTGCAAATGTCATTTGACAGTTAGTGAATGGATTGACCCAGTGTTATATTGGCTACTCTCTTTATTAAATATTTGCTTAATTTGAATACCTGCAAATCAAATAGAGTGCATGTTTAATATCTTGATTTTATTGGTCCTGTTCCTGTTCTAACATTCACTACAAGTTGAATAACAAGTTGGAGGTGACCATTGAATTCTCTTGAAATAAAGTCATATAACTTGAGAAAAAAATGATGCTGTATATGAATAGATTCCATACCAGGTATGAGTTATTTAACTTGATTTAAAGGGTATACATATCACATATATTGATTTGTTTGCAAGGTCTGAATAAGATAATATGAGCTGCCCTCTGGGAAAACCGGCCTCCTTTAACACTTTGCATGCTGGGAAATTTGTCGTCTGCTAACATTTGGTCTGCTGAATTTCTAAAATTAGCATTTTCTTCATTTTTTTTTCAAAGAATACTATCAGAGTAGCAAACAGTTTGGATCCTGATGAGACGCCACGTTCTGTGGCGTCTCATCTGGATCCAAACTGTTTGCAAAGGCCTTTAAAATCCGGTTCCAGCACTCAAAGGGTTAAACGAAAAAATCTATAAAAACGGATAGTGTCATCCCTGATTAGCAGGTGCAGACTGCTAATCTGGGACAGAACTTTACGCACATGCATTTAGACCAGTTTTTCTAGAGCGAGGTTATCTTTAACTTGCACACTTATAGTTTATAACCACATTCATTAAATACCAAACAAAGTCATGTATCGTCTTGATGTATAATTGTGAAATTGTAGTAGTATACACTTGATGCAAAACATGTAGGCATTTATAGCTAACACCTGTAAACATGTTGTTTGTACACAATATCACTAGACATTTAACCCTTTCAGTGCGGGAACCAAATTTTGAAGGCCTTTGCAAACAGTTTGGATCCAGATGAGACGCCACAGAACGTGGCGTCTCATCAGGATCCAAACTGTTTGCTACTCTAATAGTATTCTTTGAAAAAAAATTGAAGAAAATGCTAATTTTAGAAATTCAGCAGACGACATTGTAGCAGAAGACAAATTTCCCAGCATGCAAAGGGTTAAAACTTATCTGCAATAATTGTAGAATGTTATTTTATTTAATGAATCTGTTCTTAATTATACTGCATATTTTATGTTTATATTGCCATAGACAGTAGTAATACTATGTTTTTTAGCTATGATACAATATAAAGTTTTAACAATTTTTTTATTTTGTATAGGAAGTGTATTCTGTTTAATATTAGCCATTAATAGCTTACCAACATTAACCTACTTCTTGTTAACATTATTGTAATAAATTGCAAGCTTCGATTGTGTTTTATATTAATTTATATTCAAAAGATAAATGACAACATGACTTTTATTAATTGGTATATTCTTGTATCTTTTATCTATTTTCTGCGATTCCAATACAAAATTAATGTATTTGTCATGATGGTTCTAATATATTACATGTTATACATTAACCCTTTCAGCGCTGGAACCGAATTTCAAAGGCCTTTGCAAACAGTTTGGATCCAGATGAGACGCCACAAAATGTGGCGTCTCATCAGGATCCAAACTGTTTGCTATTCTGATAGTATTCTTTGAAAAAAAAATCGAAGAAAATGCTAATTTTAGAAATTCAGCAGACAACATTTTAGCAGACGACAAATTTCCCAGCATGCAAAGGGTTAATGTCAGTGTTAGGTAAATGTTGGCAAGCTATTGACATGCACATAGCTCTACTGCATTGTAACCTTTGCTTGTATCATGTAGAGTATGGAGCGTAGTTTTGAGGACTTGCTCACAGGGCTCAGTGATGAGTCCGAGCCTGAACTCGACGATCTGATCATACCAGGCGCCATGGAAAGCTCAAACTTGGAGGTACAAACATGAGTGATCTCCATGGTAACAAATAATGTCGAGAATATGTGAAACATGTTGAAAAATTGAATGGTTGCTTATGATTGTATTTAATGTATGTCTATGATGGTGGTGAGAATTTCAAGAAAACAAATCAAAGTGTTTGGCAAAAAAAGCTGACATTAAGAAATGAATGTTCACGTAAAAAGGAAACAATTCCACTCTTTCAAATACTTTTGTAACCATACAAGAGCCTGTGTCTTTAAAGTGCTTATAGAAACATTAATATAGTCTTATAATACAGGCTTTGTTTCTATTTGAAAATGTTTTCTTGCTTCTGGAAAAATCCTTGATTTACAGTTTATTGGATGTGTTTAATTTGTAGTTGATTACTTTCTTGGATGGTTACTTTATTTATCACCTATGCATTCTGATTGTCTGTTTAACTTGCTTTGATTTCATGATCAGAAAATAGAAAACTACTAAGGGAGTAAATTTGTTAAATCCAAAATGATTGCTTACATAAAAAATATGCATGTTTTTTTAGACTAATTAATAAGCATTCTGTCTTGAAGTTCTTCATTGACGGAACAAATATTTATCTCGGTTCTTCACCATTCACATATTAGACCCATTTAAATAGCATTGACTTTTGCAGTTAAAATAGCTTTTGTTTTGTTTTAAGAAACCAACTATGGGTATTTTCCACTGATATGGATTTTACTTTTGAAATATTTCGAAACTAATTTCAAATTTTGCAAATAGTATCTCAGATACTGCATGAACATCCCAACTGGGGTGATGACATCATTATTAACAAAATCAGTTGCTCTACGTCCGATATATTTCAGTCTATCCTTTGGAGTCCAACCACTTCTAAAGCGTTTGATGTTACTCCAGTGGGGACTCCAGTGAGGGCATCTGTCTTGGATGACTCACTTGCAATGGATGCTTTCAGTAGCACTCCAAATGTCGAGGTCAAGGTCACAACTCCAGAGGTCAGATTTCATCCAGCTGACACTGAAGATGACTTTGAGGTAAGCTTATTGTTCTGAACAGTTAACAATAAATATTGAATATATGAGTTTTGCTCTCTTGTCAAACCAAATTCATGAATGCAATTATCAGTGTTTACATGTACAATAATTATTTGTTAAATATTTTTGGACACTTAAAAATCTTGTTTAAGTGTCCAAATATTTACATATGTAAACAATAATTGAAGATGAACAGTCTGAAAACATATCTAGATTATCAATAAATGTCTAATAGCATATGTGCCTGTTGATATTACAATTGCTAATGCCATTTTCCATGATCGCTGGAGGCAATAATTGATCACATGTGATCACAAAGATTTATAACAACTGCAATATCTGTAAATTTTCTTTAAATATCTGTAGAAATAAAGGTTATATGGCTGAATGCTATAATGAATTAGTCGATTTGCTTGGTACATTATGTTTTGAATATCTTCATTGAGCAGTTTCCAGAGCTTCAAAGTAAATCCATTCATAGGATTATCATGAGTTTACATCTTTGATCCAAGTGATTCATCTATTTACCAAAGGTTTCTCCTTGTTGTTTAAGCCACCAGCATCTAATAATGCCAGGGGGCATATAGTGGTTGGCCTGTCAATCTGTTTGTTTGTTCTTCCATCTGTACAATTTTAACCCAAAATAATGCATTTTGTCTAAAATCAATAATGCTGTCTACAAAGCTTGGATACTTGAATGGATGACGTCTTTGAACATATTGACACATCCACATCCCCTGACCTCATTTTGACATTGACATTGACCAACTTTTGACATATTCTTATTCAGAACATCTAAATTCTTATTTAAAATGAATTGATGCGTTTCATCTAACATCAATAATGCTTCCTACAAGCTTTGATACTTAATGAATGAATGATGTCTTTGAATACTATGAACACACCCACATCATCTCACCTCATTTTGACCTTGACATTGACATGCTTTTGGACTAAGACTTATTCAAATGGGCCTATGAATACAAACTGACAAGTCTTGATTGGACGCAGCATCTTGTTCATGTGAATTTGTGTGAGGTCTGGCACATATTAAGTCTAATTGGGGTTATCAAATACGTGTTTGAAGTGCCTCAACAGATATAATAGGATTTAACTGACCGCCATTATATACATGTAATAGTGTTGACAACTGGGGTAATCCAAGAATGCAAACATTGGTGTTTTCAGTTTGTGGACAAGGATGAGGGTGAGGAGGATGGAGATATCAGTGGGGTGGAGATGAGGCTTAAGCCCCAGGCTGAGGAGGAGTTTGAGCTGCCGGACATGCAGGTCAGTTGAGAGTTCATAACTTAGCTTTTTAGTGTTGTATGATTTTGAGAGACAAAAGGCTAAGAATGATTGTTTCTGATTCTTCTAAATGGATGCAGTGATTTCATAAGCATAAGTATAACTTACAAGTATTATGATATAAGATAACAACTTTGCTGGGGAAAACTGTTTGTTTTATATATGTATGATGATAAATTTTGTGTCCTGAATATTCTCAAGGGTTTTTAGTATTTACTATTATTAATTGAAGACAACTGTTAGCCAGATTGTTAGCAATGTATATTATGTATTTATTGCTATTTTTAGTCCGTTTTTCTGTGATAAATATTCAGGTGCAGGATTACTATATCGTCTAGTCCTTATATTATATTAATTTTGAAACAATGATCTATTTTTAATAAACAGTGTTTTGCGCTTAAATATTATTGACAGCAAGGTATAATATGGGTGTGCGTGTGAGACCGTCCGTTCCGCACCTTTATCTTCCTTGCGTCTCCAATTTTTATTTTTTTGAGATGGTGTTTTAAAAACTTGTTCACACAAGTTTTGTGGTTTTTCACTTCTGTATATTGTAACATTGTACTTCTTGTTTGCTTAAGATAAGGTCTGCAAGATCAATATATATTTGTACACTTTTTTTTCTTTACCATATTTGTTTTATTATAGGTTCTTATCCGTATTATTGTTATATTGTACCTTGATCTTGTACCTGAATAAATTTGAATTGAATTGAGATTGAAAACTAGTTTATTTTTTAATGAGATTTATTTTGTCTGCATTTACTGATGTAGGATTTCACTCTTTTGATAAATGTTGCTTCATTTAACGCGCTCTATGACATAATTTAAAAAAAGTTATTTTGCTTTAACATATTATAGTATTACACAAAAAGATGATGACCACTGACATTCCTTTGCTAGGATGCTAACCAGCTGGATGTGGATGTGACCAAGCACAAGTCTGCCCTGGGCAAGCAGGGCTCCCTGGCTCTGCGTAGGAAGCCCTCACGGAAATCTCGCAGGTCTCTGCTGTCCACAGGGGAGGACGCTCTCTTCCAGGACTCTTCAGGTGACCTCTTGAAGATTGACCTTTTCCCCCTCAAAAGCAAAGTAAAAATGGCTATATGCAACCAGCATAAAACCAGAACAGCCTGCGAGTAACACTCAGGCTGTTCAGGTTTTATGCTGTTTGCTGCTCATCAGTATCTTAGGGTTGGAAAAGAAGCCTTTAAAACTTAAATCTATTAAGAAAGGTCTTTAATTTAATTTGACTTCCTTAGAGGCTAAAATCCTGTCAAAATGGTTATCTGAGTGGTAAAGGGTTAAAGGCCTAGTTAAAGGAATATCTACCCTACTATCTATTATGGGGCATTCTGCTTATCCCATTTATACACTATAAAATATTCCATCTTTAGAATAATTTGGCTCAGCTGACTTATCAAAGGTTTACTGCTTTGTATCATTTGCAATTGTTTATTTATCACTTCTGACTATGTATTTAAAGTTCATCTTATTTTCACGAAACCTAGCAGAAATGTGTATTTTGTAACGAGCTTTCAAATTTGTTTAGATCATTTTAGTCATCTGCATAATATCAGATATTTGGTGGTAAAAAAAAGATTTTGTAAAAGGGAAAACATCATGTCAAAACAATTCTTTGCTGCTTATCACAAAACACAAATACACAAATATATTATATGTTAACATGTGCATTCAATTCGTGATATTCCTATTCCTGTTATTATAGAGCCCAAGCCCAGTGCTGATGTGGGTAGTGACAGTGAGGGTGAGGAGGCGGGTGAAGCTGAGGTCAATGACTCGCCCCCTGCCAAGAAACCCAGCCCTGCCATGATGGTCCCTCTGCCGGGCATTGCTGCAAAGGTAGAACATATGAGCCTCGCTCTGTAAAAACGGGGCTTAATGCATGCACCTAAAGTGTCATCCCAGATTAGCCTGTGCAGTCCGCACAGACTAATCATGAACGCATGCATTAAACCCCCTTTTCACAGAGCGAGGATCATATCTGTTGTATAAAACTTGTATAGTCGGTCGCTTTTACCCAGTCCTTCCCTGATAGCGCCTCTGTCTGGCGTTGCTGTCCAGGTAGTCAGTCACTATAATAATAATAGAATTATACTTATGCCTAGCAGACAGTGGGTTCTACCAAAGTCTGATCAGTTTATGTTCAATAAGTGGAGTTGATGAGGTATATAATTGTTCAAATGTGATAGGTCCTACCAAAGAAATCTTCATTTTTATTCAATACGTAGAATTGGTAGGGTATTATACTCATGGAAATTTAAACACTATGCAAGGTCAGCAGACTTGGGAAATGTTGGTAAATTGCACCTATTTAAAAGGGAGTAAGTCACAATAATTACTGATAAATTGCA
This sequence comes from Dreissena rostriformis, assembly GCA_007657795.1. NCBI lineage: Eukaryota > Metazoa > Mollusca > Bivalvia > Myida > Dreissenidae > Dreissena > Dreissena rostriformis. The sequence goes on from VMBQ01002171.1 coordinate 132,792, forward strand.
CCTTTTTAAAAGGGAGAAAGTCACAATAATAACTAATAAATTGCACCTATTTAAAAGGGAAAAAAGTCACAATAATTACTGATAAATTGCACCTATTTGGAAGGGAGTAAGTCACAATAATTAATGATAAATTGCACCTATTTAAAAGGGAGATAGTCACAATAATTACTGATAAACTGCACCTATTTGGAAGGGAGTAAGTCACAATAATTACTGATAAATTGCACCTATTTGGAAGGCAGTAAGTCACAATAATTACTGATAAATTGCACCTATTTGGAAGGGAGTAAGTCACAATAATAACTGATATATTGCACCTATTCAAAAGGGAGATAGTCACAATAATTACTGATAAATTGCACCTATTTAAAAGGGACATAGTCACAATAATTACTGATAAATTGCACCTATTTGGAAGAGAGATAGTCACAATAATGACTGATAAATTGCACCTATTTGAAAGGGAGTAAGTCACAATAATTACTGATAAATTGCACCTATTTGGAAGGGAGTTAGTCACAATAGTTGCTGATAAATAGCATATATTTGGAAGGGAGTTAGGCACATAAATTGTTGATGAAATGCATCTATTTTGAAGATAGTTAGTCATATTTATGACTGATAGATTGCACTTATTTGGAAGGGAGTTGCTCACATAATTTGTTTATACATTGCAGCCACCACAGAGACTTGCACCAAGTGCCACTGACGATCTTGAAGCTTCCACTGAACCAAAAGAGGTGAAGCGTCTTTCACGACCTCCACCGGGGGCCTTCATTCTTCCCTCCCCAGCGCAAGTAGACAAGCAACTTCGATCACCAACCAAGTCACCAACATCAACAAAACAAGTCACAGAGAACAAACCGGCTGTGTTTGAAAAACCGGCACTGAGGTCCGTGAAACCTGATCAAAGGTCAAGGTCACCAGAACCCATGGAGACGGGCACGTTCTCTACACCGACCTTGAAGAGTGTTGAAATTCAGGAGGGAGAGAAGAGGGGTCGCTCTGAAAGCAGCGAGAGAGACTTGTCTTTCCAGCCCCCAGTGTTGCGAAGCCGGACAAGTGAGACACCCGAAGAAGAGAGGCCTAGTTCATCTTACACAGGTAGGAGCAGTTATCATTTGCAGGGTTAAAAATTTGGCCATGTCTACCCATCCTCATCCTTTCAATTCTTCATGCACGGAGTGTTATATTAAAGTCAAGGTGCCCACCTCATATTTGGGGGTCATTGGCTAGTGGGCTCCTGCTTATGTCAATCCCAGTATTTGTGGTTCACGGAATATTGATAATTACAAAACAATATCAACATGCCTCCATTTTGTTATAGCATATGCAGAACTGTCAGAATGTTGTATAAATATTTGTGCAATTGTTTGAAATTTATGTTTAAAAAGGGTTTTTGAACGTGACTGTTTAAAAATCGTTTGTTTTATATGGGACGTAGTCACAAAACATGTATATTTATTAAGCTTATTTTAAATTTCTTATTTTAATTCAATCTTTAAAAAGTTTCATTGAGTATATGAAAAACCACCATTTTTGTCCCCCAGTCTATACTGGGGGACATATTGTTTTTGCCCTGTTTGTTTGTTGGTTTGCACAAACTTTAACATTTGGCCATAACTTTTGCAATATTGAAGATAGCAACTTGATATTTGGCATGCATGTGTATCTCATGGAGCTGCACATTTTGACTGGTGAAAGGTCAAGGTCATCCTTCAAGGTCAAATATATAGGTGAAAATCCCTCAAAAGGGGACATAGTTTTTCACAAACACATCACTTGTTCATTAGTGGACTTCTGTCAATAAGTTTTTTATTCCCAACGAATATTGTTGAATAGCCTGAATGGGGAATCATCTTTTTATGTCCGTATCATCTGTCTGTTTAGAATGGCGTGTTTATCAACGAAATCAATTTATACATACATTTCTTTGTGTTGTGAGCATCTTGTTGAATGAATTACAAGTCATATATGATCATACATTCCTGGAATTCATGGCCTGGCATGAAATTAACATAAATCATGTGTTATTTTGTCAGGAGTGTTCATCAAGCCAGCTTTGAGAAGCACTCCAAAGCCTGAGAGGAAGTCATCAGAGTCGGAACAAAGTGAAAAACCAGACTTTGATGTTCCCCTGAAAAGAGCTTCCAAGCCTGATATAAAGCCGAGACATGAATCACCTAAACACGTGTTTGAGACGCCTAAATTGAAAAGCACTGGGCGTAAAATGACAACCTCAGATGAACTTGACAATGAAAACACCAATACAAGCGCTATTCCTAACAATGACCATGCGTTTGATAAACCTGTTCTCCGACAAACAAAAACGAGAAATGATTCAGGGGGTGATTCACCAGCATCCACGTTCACTTTTGAAAAGCCTCCATTAAAATCTGCTGTGTCACCTGGCAATACTAGAGACAAACCAGACAGCTCATTGGGTGGAATGTTTGAAAAGCCGGCGCTAAAACGGGCAACACCATCCCCAGAAAAGGAAGTGAAACCGGCTACTGAGCCGAAGGGGATATTTGACCGGCCGGCTTTGCGTAAGGCTGGGGCCGTGAGTCACGCTGATAAGGACAAACAGGAACCGGACAAGCCATCTTGGCTGCAGCAGGCGGCAGAAAAGCAGTCCAAAGTCCTCGATGTCTTGCAGTCCAAAGGTGAATATCGGCCATGTGCTTGTTGGTTTGTGCTGGTATTCACAAAACTTCTGTAGGAAATCTTGACAGAAGTTTTTTTTATGTGAATCAAAACAAAATTAATGTTTCTCATCTAGGCAATATTTATTAGTTTATAACAATACAATAAAATAAAACTACTTTTTAGCTCACCTGTTGCTCAGGTGAGCTTTTAGGATTGGTCTTTGTCCGTCGTCTGTCCGTCCGTCGTACGTCCACATTTGGTTTGTAAATACTCTAGAGGCCACATTTCTTGTCCGATCTTCATGAAACTTGGTCAGAAGATTTTTCCCATTGATACCTCGATCGAGTTTGAAACTGGGTCATGCTGGGTCAAAAACTAGGTCACTAGGTAAAAAAAAAGAAAAACCTTGTAAACACTGTAGAAGTCACATTTCATGCCCAGTCTTCATGTAACTTTGTCAAATTGTTTGTCTTAATAACATGTTGGTTGAGTTTAAAAGTGGTTCCAGTCCGTTGAAAAACATGAACGCCGGTGGGCGGGACAGTTTTCCTTATTTGGCTATAGAGAAATCTTGTAAACACTCTAGAGGCAACTTTTCTTGTCCGATCTTCATGAAACTTGGTCAGAAGATTTGTCCTAATGATACATCGATCGAGTTGGAAACTGGGTCATGCTGGGTAAAAAACTAGGTCACTAGGCCAAAGAAAAGAAAAACCTTGTAAACACTGTAGAAGTCATATTTCATGCCCAATCTTCATGTTACTTTGTCAAAATGTTTGTCTAAATAATATGTTGGTTGAGTTCAAAAGTGGTTCCGGTCCGTTAAAAAAAAACATGGGCGCCAGTGGGCGGGGCAGTTTTCCTTATTTGGCTATAGAGAAACCTGTAAACACTCTAGAGGCCACATTGCTTGTCCGATCTTTATGAAACTTGGTCAGAAGATTTGTCTCAATGATACCTTGATCGAGTTTGTAACTGGGTCATGCTGGGTCAAAAACTATGTAAAAAAAAATTACAAAAGCTTGTAAACACACTAGAGGCCATAGTTTTGGTCCAATAATGATGATACTTGACCAGGATGTTTTGCTTGATGATATCTAGGCAAAGTTTGACATTGGGTCATGTGGGGTCAAAATCTTGGTCACGAGGTCCAAATCTTACAAAAATCTTGTAAACACTCAAGTGCCCATAATGTTTGATTCAATAATGATGATACTTTAGACGGAAGTTTGTTAGGGCAATATTGAGGCAAAGTTTAACATTTGGGTCATGTGGGGTCAAAATCTAGGTCACCAGGTCAAAGCTTGAAAAACCTTGTTTATCTTTAACCACAAAGCACGCAGCTTTGATATTTGATATGGGACTAAGATTGTTCAAATCATGCCACTGGGCAAGCTCATTTCACAGGTGAGCGATCTAGGGCCATCTTGGCCCTCTTGTTTGTTTTATAATCCAGAAACTTAGGAATGTTATTTATTGAATAAATTTACACAAGGCTACCCTCAGTAAGAAGTGATAATAGATTTCAGTGTTTTATTTTCATGTTATCATAAATCAAATACCAACACAAAATTTGTTTTGGTCTCAAAAAATATAGTCAATTAAATATATTTCTTGCTTCAGAAATAATCAAAAACAACATCATGAATACATGTATTTGATAACCGAAATATGTTAAGTAAATATTTCTGTGCCAAAAAATTCTGCTAAATGCGACTTCAAAGGAAGAAAAATATTTGAATGACTTAAGTACTTGTTTTAATCTTTAATTAATAAACTTTGTTATTATTCTTTCAGAAAACCACCATACAAGTGAAAAATCTTTGCCATCTTGGCTGGAGAAACCTGCACTTAAGAAAACAGGGTAATTTGATTTTCCCTTTTTATACGCCCGTTTTTTTCAAAAGGGGACGTATTATAGTTTCACCCTTGGCGGGCAGCGGGCGGCAGCGGCCTCCACAGCAGTGTCGGCTCTCTAATTCAAATACTTTTCATCCGATTTTCACCAAACTTTGTCAAAAGTTGTATCTAGACAATATCTAGGTCAAGTTCGAATATGGGTCATGCCGGGTCAAAAACTAGGTCACGGGGTCACTTAGTGCATTTTGTATCTTGTGACAGTTTGGCACTCTTGTTGTTTATGCAAATGCTTGTGATTAAATATATGTTATGTATTTATTTTCAATACCGCTGTATATTTGGGGCTTAACTTGAGAGTTAACGTTTCTCTGATTGCTTACATTAACTAATACCTTTAGATTTACTAATACCTACTATATCAATTGAGCAAGAAATTAATAATTGTGATATGTATATGTTTTCTTTTGTACACAACCCTACGCTTTGCCTGTTAACAATCAATGATTTTACAATCTTGTTGACACAGGGGCAGCCCTCTACAGGACTCCAGTAATAACCAGTCGAGTCAGAATGGAGATGAAGATACCAGCAAACTGAGCAAAAACATTAAAATCAGGAAGCAGTCTAGCGGCTCTGAGAACGAACCGAGGGAGTCAAGATCAGGTATACCAATGTCCAAGTTTGACCATGAAAATTTTCAACTCCTCCCTGGCTATTGTTAAATGATTAAATAATTATTTTATATGTATTAAAGATGATGAGCATTACCACTTGTCCTTTGAAAAATACTTTCATAAACCAAGTGCTCTTTTGTAAAAAATAGTTTAATTGCTTATCATTTGATATCAAAGTGTGGACAATAATAATGCAGATTAATTGTAAACGCTTTACTTTTGTGCATGCATCTGTTGTATATGTTAGTATGAAATGCAAGCATTTGTAGCGTATTCAATTAAACACGTGAGGACCAAGTTTTTTGTAAGTTAAATGTCTTTTCGTATACATTATCAAATTGAAAAGAGTAAATTAATGTGTTACTCATCCCACTTGGTGTTTGTGGCTCACTTGAAAACAACATATTTATGGTAAGTTTTTGTGGTAAATTATTGTGGTTTGTCACACTTCATCAACATTTCCCTAGAACAAATGTCAAATATTTGGCCAAGCATGGTTGTAACATTTGTCTTTATGATATCTAGGTCAAGTTGAAAACTGTGTTGTGTGGGTCATAAATAAGATCTGGGAAATGTATTCTTGGTGAAAACCTTCCTAGCTCAGACTGAAAATATTCTGAAAAATTATTTATGTATTTTCTCAGAACGGTTATGTACAAATCTTTGCAGGTTCAGTGACTAAGCCACATGACAACTACACTCCGAGCTGGCTGCGGCAGGGGAGATCACCCTCTATACCAGCTAGTGGAGTGATGTCCCCTGCACAGAGCATCCCCGCCCAGAGCAACGAGATGCCACAGTGGAAGATCGAGCTGCAGCAGAGGAGGGCAAGCAGGAAGGAGACAACACCAGAGGTAAACAGACTGCTGGCTTATCAGTAGAGGTAAACAGACTGATGGTTTATCAGTGGAGGTTAACATACTGATGGCTTATCAGTAGAGGTTTACAGACTAATGGTTTATCAGCAGAGGTAAACAGACTGATGGCTTATCAGTAGACTGGTGGCTTATCAGTAGAGGTTAACAGACTAATGGTTTATCAGTAGAGGTAAACAGACGGATGGTTTATCAGTAGAGGTAAACAGACTGATGGTTTATCAGTAAAGGTAAATAGACTGATGGTTTATCAGAAGAGGTAAACAGACTGATGGTTTATCAGTAGAGGTTAACAGACTGATGGTTTATCAATGGAGGTAAACAGACTGATGGTTTATCAGTGGAGGTAAACAGACTGATGGTTTATCAGTGGAGGTAAACAGACTCATTTCATTTCAGTAGATGTAAAAATGTTGTTTCCCTGTTGGAAGAGGTAGTAAATACGTGCTTGCTTATTTGGTTGGTGAATAAAAATCTTTACAGGTGTTTAATGCAAACTGTTTGCTAGCGCCCTCATGGTTTGATTCTTTCACATCATTTATTGACAAAAAATGGATAGTTGAACAAAAATCAGACGTAACATTTTCATATAAATAAGTTCTGTAGTTTAAAAAGATGTACTTATATGCAAGATGTTGATGTTATTTTAGCAGGATACGCCAGTGCAAGGTGACAAGAGTTCAGAGCCAGAGTGGAAGAAAGGTCTGGCACTTAGGAAAACATCCCGAGCTACTGCAGCTAACCCTAAAGGTATCTTTGACTATCATTATTGTATCCATTCATAGAGCTCTGTCTGTCAGTTGTTCGGAATAAAAGTTTATAAGTTTGTGGAGCAATCTTCTTCCACATTTCTCAAGCAATTTAATTAAGGTAGCACACCCATAATGATTTCCCGCGTTTTCTTTGAAGATCGGCAATGATCGTAAATGATCGGTTGTTTCAGAGAGATGAATTTTATTTTTTTCAAACTTCGAATTTTTATATATGTTTACGTAATTCCTTTATAATACAGTATTTTCATAATAAATATTTGGTTTGATCATCTGAAAAATACAAAAAAAATGTAAACTTGATTTCGTGAGAATGATTTTTACCTGTTTTCTTATGGATATCTAATTTTAGCAGCATATAATTTGGAGTTGTCGTGGCCCAGTGGTTAAGGCGATAGACTACAAATATTTTGGGATCTTCCCGTGCAGGTTTAAATCCTGCCGATACCGCATACTTTTTTCGATGCGTTTTATTTCTTTTCTAACGTAATTTGATTTAATATAGCATATAAGCTATGTTTGTTGTTAAATATGTTGCAATTTTTATGCACATTCTTCAATTTTTAAAAATTAAAACAACGTAATGGCTTAATTGGGTGATTTACTGCTGAAAATACGAATCATGCATGTTGCATTTTAATTTTTATTTAAAAAAGTAAACAGTTAATCTGTCTATTTCTTGGTATTTTTGCTGTATATAGTGTATAAAAACTAAGTTCAAAATATTACTTAAATGAAGCTGTTTTGAATTTTATGACACTTTGTTTTTAACCAACCCAATTTCTACTTGGCTGAAACCACTTACATTTCATTGCGCTCTTCCATAGATAACAGGATAAATAAAATTAATGTCTGTAAAATAATACTTATTTCATCTTGTTTAAACTTTAAACACCTTCATTGCATCTGTACACACCAACTACGAGCCCATATTTGGTAATCTTGATGAGTTATGGAACTTTCATATACCCCAGTGCAAAAAAACTGGACAAAAGCCGAGCGTGGGGTGGTTTTGAAAAAATCAGTATATTTTTTTTTAAAGCACAGAAGCCTACCTTAAAATGTGCATGTAGTTCAGTAAAATGATGCTGATTAAGAAAATAATACATTAGATTATATTTGGAAAGGTGCCCATTACGGGTGCGCTACCTTAAAGCTTTACATATGTCATCACCATGACGTGTAGATGTACAAGATACTTTTCATTCCCAGATATCCACACATTCCTGGGTTATTTGCCTATGAACTTAGCTGAGAAAGCACTGTCCACACATAGCTGACAAAGCACTGTCCACATAGCTGACAAAGCACTGTCCACATAGCTGACAAAGCACTGTCCACATAAAGTGTTAAAAGTTTGTGGAACAAACTTCTTACATGTTTTCAAGCAATTAAATTAAAACCATGAAGTGTAAATTCGCATTTTTCTTCCCTGGGGATCCACTCGTTGCCCATGAACATAACTGACAAAGGGTGGAATATTAGCCACGGTTGTGACAAGGCTCTAGTAATTGAATTGTGTAGTATTTTGTGAAAACAAACTTTAATTTCTTAAGTATTTGTTTAACATTAAAGGGGATTTTTTTGTACGGTTTCCCTCGCCTGAGCTCACAAACACAGCTCTTGTTTTTTCTGTTGTTACATTGAACTTGAAACTTCCTTCTCATCTGTTCAATCTTTTTTTTGCACAGAAACAGAGATATGGTGATGTTATCTGTTGTACATTTATAACTACAGTAAGCATGATTGTCATTTTGTTGGCGTTTATCATGTTTGATTTATCTTTCTTAAAACTTATAACATAATTTAATGGATATTTGGTTTAATTTTACATTAATGTATGACTAATTGTGAAATGTATCATTGTTTCAAATGATATCATTCTACGTAGTAATTGTTGTTTTTTTTTTGTTTTTTTTTAATAATTAACCATTTGAAGTTCTTTATGTGAGGACTGTCCAGATAGTTTGTTCGTTGGTGATGGTCACATGTCTTTAATCTTTAAATGTGAACAAAAAACATACCTAAAGTACATAAATTAATAGAAGTTCGAAAACATTTCATTTTTTTTTTCACATGCTTAATAAGTATAGAGAGGAAACATAACTAGTTCTGGTATACTCTTATACAAGAAGTGGAATAACTTGCAATAAAAAATGTATCTTAATTAAAAAAATCATTGTATATGTACAAGCCCATGATGATGGTTTGCTTGGTTTGAATCTTTCAAATGGTGTAACTTTGATAAGGGCTGCAATTAGTATCATACCTTTGTTTAGCAGAATAGTGATATAAAAAATATCAGAAAGATTGGTATTTCAGTTTGTTTAGTTGGTGCCTATTTAATGCAGGACATGATACGAGTCATATATAATGATTGACTTTAAAGTGTGAAATGATGCCATTTATTTTTGTTTTTGTTGTCAAAATAAAGGTTTCTCGCCACATAGGAAAGAATCATTTCCATGGAACACTGGTAAAATAAATATATTGCAACCAAAATGTCTAATATCCTCTGTGTAAATTTCATAATTTTTTTAATATTGGTGTTTTGTTTTCAGAGAGCCATTCTGAGCCGGAATGGAAGAAAGCTGCAGAAGAGAAGCGCGCTCGCTTGCGAAGTAAGTCCACGCCGTACACCCATCTCTCCTTCAAATAGCCCCGCCCTTCTTTCCTTGCCAATCCCACCTCTTCCACACGGGGATAGGCTCAGTGTGTGATACTGATATCAGTACTTTCTTGAAGTCCTCTAACACCCAGTGATATGATTTAAGAACAAATAGACACACTTATTATTAATTTAAAGAAGTTGATGCTTATTGAAGATATTGATTATTGTGATTTTAATATATTTTTCATATCTGTATTTTGGTGCAATTTCTGTACCTGTATATGTTTGTAATGCCATTTTGTTCTCAATTTTACAGGTGGATATGTTTAGATGTAAGAAAATGTGTGTTGTGTCTAAACAGCTTTTGTAGTGAACTAAGTAAACGTAGATCGTAGAATGTGTGTTATAAGTACAATTGTATTATTCATTTTGTACACATTAAAACCAAATATGTTACGCATGCATGTTTTGCTTACTGTATTATTTCATAATGTGTTTAACTGAATCTTTAGATTTAATTATTTTTCTTCAGACCTAAATTGTGGTTGATTTTGTTACAGAAATAATTTAAAACTGAAATCTACGTCCTACCATAACAAAAAACTTTATAAGCTTAGTTAATTAAAATCATGGAGATTAAGGGTATCACGTTTACAGATTTTTCTAAACGTTTAAACGAAATGAAATAAACAAAACGTTACCGTTTAAACGGTATCCCTATGTCCGTTTTAAAAGCATCAGTTCTGTCGCATTTCCAAACTGAAAGTAGTAATTATTTTCCGAAGTTATTTTCAGTGCATATCCCATTCGCGCAATGACGTCATATTTAAGCCAACTGTTCTCGTCATTGTCGAACCATTGGGTTACACTTTGTCTACGTACATGCTGTAATATTTTGCAACGGTATTGTGAATAAGGGCCATCTGGCGCATGTGATAGAAATACGAGTATTTTTCAGCAGCTGTAAATGAGCTTTGCAACGTCGTAACGTAATGAACTAAAATGGATGCTGTTGATATTGACTGTCGTTTAAACTTTTACTGTTTTTGTAAACGTTTTTGAGCAAAACACGAAACCCGACCGTTTAAACGTGATACCCTTACTCCTGTCCTTACTCTTGACAATATTATTCCAGTAGGGAACTGCTGTTTTGTCTGTAACAAAGTTTTTGATTATTGAATATTGTAAAATTGAAAACATGCCATTTTTAAAAACCCAACTGGATTAAATCACTTAACATTTGAATATAAGTTTTACATTTATAATGTCTAACATGATATTAATCCTTAAACTTCCTGATGTATTTGCAGATAATGAAGCTGATAGTAGTTCTGACCAATGACAGGGTAGTGTAAGATATTGTGTACTCCCCTTGTAGTTTTCTGGCAGATGATTGCTTTGCAGTGATTGCTCCTGTAGACTCCACCTTCCTTCACCATAGCCAATTACACTGATTATCAATTAAAAAACCTGTTCAAGGTACAATGCATTTTCCTAGCAATCTGACCCTAGTTGTCGAAACAGACTAATGGCATTTCAGCAAAGGCTACAAGTCTTCATGTACACCCATATTGAATGTTTTAAGCCTTTGCATCATTTGTAATTGATTGCATGAATGTTGCTTCAGAGCTAAAAGTATAAACATAGCATGGTATTGTGCACTGCTCCCTGTTTGAATTTGCACTATGACTAAGGATTGCATTAATTGTGTCCCTTTAATTGCACATTTTCACAGACGATAACAAGAGTGTTGTCCCTTTTACAGTGAAAATGGCAAAAAAAGTTTGTTCTCTTTTGGATTAATTCGCACTTTGAATTGCAAGAGTGTTGTCCCTTGTTTTAATGTTCTTATCATATTGCAAGAGTTTTGTTCTTTAAGAGGTCAAAGAGTGCAGTCCCTTCTGAACATATATTTACAATTTGCTCATGGACACTGTCTACACCAACCAAACAAAGATTCATCTTATACTATTCCCTTCCCTTCTTCCTGGTTTCGGGATCCTTGATTGTTTTTGCAAACCTTTCAGTTAGGTTGAACTATTTTGGGGTGATATACAGTGAATTATTCACATCACACTGGTGTGGATGGCGATAGTTTTTCCCATATTTCAGAAATTTAATTATCTTGTTTTTCCTGTTAGAAAACATAGATATATTACTTCTTCTTTTACTGGTTAGAGAAATATTGTTTCCTATAATAACGGGATTCTTTTTAATATGTTAACTTCAGTATTAGATATATTATAGTTATATGTAGTAGAAAATTGAAAATCCTGGTTATTAGATCAGGACAAGGTACAGTAAGTCGCCGTCAAAAAGAACTTTTCCGGTTGATTACTTTAGATTCAATGAAACTTGGGATATAAGAGAAAAGCAGTTCCGCTTAATAACTTGAGTTTGGATGAAAATATTGCACTGAAAATTTTGCTGTAGGCAGCTTAAATAAAGACCTAACATGGAAATCCATGGGAACTGTTGGGTCAAGGTCATTGTAACTAAAAATAGAAAAAAATGTTTCTGGTAAATAACTGGATTGCGGTATTGCACGGAAATTTTGTGTTTAGGTTGCTTATATACATACCTAGCATTGGAGGTCATTTGTGGCTAGCTTGTTTAAGATCAAGGTCATTCTGTTACTAAAAATAGAAAAAAGGTTGTGCCCAATAACTTGAGTTTGGATGGAGATTTTGTGCTGAAATGCTGTGTGAACACCTAGCTTAAGATTGCATTTGGGACATGTTGGGCCAAGATCAATGTCATTGTTTCCAAATATGAAAAATCTGTTTGCACTCAATAGCCTGAGTTTTTATTTGGGTATTGTTGTTTTGTATGTTTGTAGCTTACTCGCAACTTTGGGACCAGTATTATCAAGGATAAGGTCACTGTTACTGTTTTGCACACAATAACTTTAGTTTTGATGGAGGTATTGCTTTGAAATTTTGTGTGTAGCTAAGCTTACAATGCAGACCTAGCTCGGGAATGCTCAATAATTGAAATTATTATCTTTAAAGTTAAAAGCCTTGTTTAATCGTATTCTGTCTACAAGTTGATAGTCAAATTCTTCAGAAATATTAGCATGTCCCAATGTTGTTGCCAGGGGTGACAGAGATTGAGTTATTTCAACTGTATAGTTTTTGCTTTATACAAGCTTTGTGGTGCTAGGGTAGAATGTGTTCTATGGAAGCTTCTTTTAGTTTGTTGCTTGGAATCGTATTTGCCAATTCTGTCTTTGTCAATATTTTCACTTGTTGATATTTTAACTTATCACAGGCACCAAATATACAATTATATGAATGATGAATAGTGCTAACATTTCTATACAAGCTTTGTTATAGTTTACACTTAAGTATAGGGGACTACTTCCACTGTCTGAGTATTCAAAATATATCAAATTAATACAATTACCTAACCTTTAAACTTAGATAAACTAGAAACGTTCTAGGGACAAAAAATTATGTGAAAAAAGTGCATTATCTATAATTTCTGTAATTTCTGTGAACATGTATACTTCTTTTTGCAAAATGTTGTTTGCATAGCAAATGTTCAAACTTAACGCATATATAGTTCATTGTAAAGAAAGTGTCTATTGGTATTGTATTTTTAACTTAAATTGTGTAGACATTTCATTTAGTTTAACTTTAGCTTTTATATTATTGTAGTACATTTTATATTATGCTAACATTTATTCTTCTTAAAACTATTCTACTGAAAAGCCGTTGCAAAGAGTATTCATCTGCATGATTGACTGTTGTAAACCATCAGTTTTGCTTATTAAGTCAGCATTTACTTAGCAGAATCAAGTGGCATGTTTAGGTAGACAGTCTGACAACGGGGAAGATCTGAAGCATGCTTTCTGTTTCTCCATACAAAATGTATACATGTTACCAATCTGTATGTGATATATGAACAGGAAAGTTGATTTGTAAATAAATGTGAACACAGATAAAACATTACTGTTTGACTAAAAAAGAAGTAAAATGTGTGTGTGTTTTGATTCAGAAAATAGTTCTGCAAAAGATGAAAGAGTGGTTTAATAATTAAACACTTGTTGACATTATCTGTTTTACAGTTTGTTGAACTTTGTTAATACGACTGTTATTTTTTTTATTTTCATGATCTTTGTGCATTTACTTTTGTGTGGAATATTCTTTGTTAGACACTTTTATGTTATGAATTGATGGTATTAATAACTGAAAGGTAAATATTTGTTTTAGTCTGAGGATTCAATTACAGAACATGATAACATTATTAAAATTGGGTGCTAAATTTAGATGTGATATACAATAGCACATGGCATGGTTTAAGCACTGGCAGTTTTCTTCTCCTATACAGCACTCCTTCTAAATAGGAGATTTTGTACGGGCTGTTTCTCTTATGTAGTATTGCTATTAAATATGTCAAATGTTTGTAACAACTCTTAAAATAGGAAATGAAGTGCCTTATGTGGTATTGTAAAAACAACACCACTTTGTTCAACAGTGATGGTATTTATGGGGTTGAAATGTCTCAGTATAATTAATAATATAATTGATCTAGTTGTGTCATTATATTTTAAAATTACAAATGCCAAGGCATATTTAAGGTGCAGTGATCTGCTTATAGGTATTCTTGTTTCAAAGCCTTGTTGGAACATAATTCTGGTTTGGGTGGACCATTTTGTGTGCATGTTATTATTGTAACACATTCCAGGTACAATACATTTTGATACACTTTTAGTTTTATAAATTTTTAAAGCTCAATTATAATATATTAACAATTTTTGTAATATGTTAAGGCATTATATGCCAGATGTTTATATGAGCAGCACTGTGGAAAAACGGGGCTTATTGCTTGTGCAAATATGTTGTCCCAGATTTGCCTGTGCAATCTGCACAGGCTAATAAGGGACAACACTTTCCGCCTTGACAGAAAAAACTGTTTTAAACCAAACATGCAATGAAAGTGGAAAATGTCTCTCCTGATTAGTCTGTTCAGACTCCACAAGATAATCTGCGAGGACTCTTGATGCACATGCAATAGGTCCGGTTTTCCAAGAGCGCATCTCATATGATTTTAACCCTTTGCATGCTGGGTAATTTGTGGTCTGCTAAAATGTCGTCTGCTGAATTTCTAAAATTAACATTTTCTTCGATTTTTTTCAAAGAATACTATCAGAATAGCAAACAGTTTGGACCCTGATGAGACGCCACGTATTGTGGCGTCTCATCTGGATCCAAACTGTTTGCAAAAACCTTCAAAATCCGGTTCCAGCACTCAAAGGGTTAATTTGCTCAGATGTTTGTCTCTTAGGACCATATATGTTTCTGGCATATACTGAATGAAGACTGTCAAATGATCATATATTATTTACATGTAAATACATTCGTAAAAATATGATAAGCTTATCAATATTGCTTTGAAATTTTTACAATTTAACATGAAATATGCCAACATGGACCAGTAGACTGTTGCTATAAAATGTTGAATGTTTTGCGTGATACTGTTCACTACCTGTTAACATTTCTACATCAGTGACAGTAGAAACAATAGTATGCGCAACTTACATTATAAGCATTCCAATTACTTGTACAATCAAGTGATAGCATCATTGATGTCATTATTATTTTTTCATGTTTGCCAATTATTCAAAAAAATAAAGAAAGTCTGTCATAATAATTCAATATAAATTATCTGTTTGTGAACTTTTATTTTGTTATTGTTATTTTGGATGGCAATATGCAAATTCAATGTTATTTAACCCTTTGCATGCTGGGAAATTTGTCGTCTGCTAAAATGTCGTCTGCTGAATTTCTAAAATTAGCATTTTCTTTGATTTTTTTCAAATAATACTATCAGAATAGCAAACAGTTTGGATCCTGATGAGACGCCACGTTCTGTGGCGTCTCATCTGGATCCAAACTGTTTGCAAAGGCCTTCAAAATCCGGTTCCAGCGCTCAAAGGGTTAAAGTGTCGTCACATATTAGCCTGTGCAATCCGCCTAGGCTAATCATACATGACACTTTCCACCTTAACTGGATTTCACGATAAGAAGTGAATTCAATTAAAGCGGAATATAATTTGATAAATGACAGTCAACTATTGAATGTTATTTAGATTTATTACATATTGTTCTCAATTGAATTTCGTCATTTGATCTTTTATCTATCGTCCAATTAAAGACGCATAAAAAGCAATTATCTAGTTCGACCTATTCCAGTTATGTGTGATCTTTACCAACAACTTAATTGTAGAAGTTATTTCGCAGACTATCATCGCTTTTCTTTCTTTTTTGTACACATCAGTTGACGCAGCGTTTCAAATGCCCATTGCACTCTCGATTATTCCTAAACTGAACTAGTAACTGT
>VMBQ01002172.1:0-117564 GCA_007657795.1 Dreissena rostriformis
TACCATGGATTTCCAGCCTAAGTTCCATGATAACCCTGGCCAATGTACACCCAGGTGGAGACTTCATGTTAAAATCATTGGATTCCACTACACCATATGTAAACCATACTGTTGTTGGTTTGTACACGGTCTGCATTTGTGCTGCTCAGCTGTAGCAGTCTCTCTTTTTTCCCCCATTCTATGATATAATCTGATGATTTTTTTAACGTACCAACTATAAATTTAAAAGCAATATTTGTATTTTCATCTATTTTTGTTTGAAATTGTGTTGTTTTTCCTTCCAATTGCCACATAACAATGACTTTCCATCATCCTTTTAAATTTCCCACTGGGACACAGTACATAAATATAATTCAAATTATATTATTCAATAATCTAAATTAACAAGAGGGCCATGGGACCTAAGGTGCTCACCTGAGAGCCAAAGGAACTAAACTATTCTGCAACAAGTGATGTGTTTGTGAAACACTATGTCCCCTTTTGAGGGATTCTGACCCATATATTTGACCTTTGGCCTTGAAGGATGACCTTGACCTTTCACCACTCAAAATGTGCAGCTCCATGAGATACACATGCATGCCAAATATCAAGTTGCTATCTTAAATATTACAAAAGTTATGGCCTATGTTAAAGTTTGTGCAAACCAACAAACCAACAGACAGGGTAAAACAATATGTCCCGGGACCTAAAAATGCAAACTGATTTATGTAGATTGGACCAAAAAAGTGACTTTTAACATGTTTTTTTTTATATTTGACCTAGTGACAATGTTTTCAAGCCCATAAAACCCAGTTTCAATCTCTGGCAAGATTTAATTCAGACAAATGTCCTGACCAAGTTTTATGAAGATTGGCCAATAAATGTGGCTATTATAGCCTCAACAAGTTTTCACTATAGCCATATAAGGAAAACTGCCCTGCCCCTTGGCGGCTATGTTTTTCAACAAACCATAACCATTTTCAAATTTTCAAACTCAGCCAAGCTATTGTTAGAACAAATGTTCTATCAAGTTACATAAAGATTGGATAATACATGTGACTTCTGTTTTTCAACAGACCAGAACCATCTTCGAACTCATCCAAGATATAATTAGAACAAATGTTCTGACTAAGTTTCATGAAGATTGGAAAATAAATGTGACTTCTAGAGTGTTAACAAGATTTTATTATAGCCATTTAAGGAAAACTGCCCCGCCCCCTTGAGGCCATGTTTTTCATCCAACCAGAAACATTTTCGAACTTGTCCAAGGTATTATTGAGACACATCTTCTGACCATGTTTCATGAAAATTGGACAATAAATGAGGCCTCTAGAGTGTTAAAAAGGCAAACGTTGACGACTGACGACGCACAACGGACAAATTTAAAGACAATCACAATAGTTCACCATGAGCACGTTGTGCTCAGGTGAGCTAAAGAGGAATGCAGAAATATAAATACAAACCTTTTATACTGTTCTGCAGTATTCCAATAACACAGAAATTTGTTGAAGAATCATCAGAGACCAAAACACAGTAACCATGCAGCCACTTTGAACCTCTTTTGAAACAAACTTATTGTTCATTTCCACACTGTATTAATTACACATTGTTTTTCACACAATATTCCCTTGCTGTAAGAATTGCAAGACATTTTCTACACTACAATTTTAAGTCCTCCTGTTGCATGGAATAATACCTACAATTTAGGTCATTAAATTGCTTAAACAATCTTGATTCAAATAAACAATTTCCTGTGAATTAACCAATCCAAAGCCAAGCTGATAACAGATAGTTTATTTATAATCCAGTACTTGTATGAGGGCACAGCATTGCCAGGGAATATTGGGGCTGCAGAAAGCCACAAGTCCAGGTCAGCTGGTTGTCAGTGTTCATCAGATTAAAAATTATCATATTTATGTATCATTTCATGGAGTTTGAGACTGGGAAAATGTGTTTTAGAAATTTAAACAACTATACATTTCTATGGTAGTTTAACATGCAGAGAAACTTGATTCATTTTGTCATTACATAAAAATAGAATTAAAAGTTGTTGGATGTTTTGTTGTTAAGGAATCATTTGAAATGATGAAATCCACCAAATCTTGAATGAAACAAGCAAATTCGTTGAATTGATATCCCCCGCCAAACTAGAGCTTTGTCACAGACGTGACATATACCTCCACATGCTGCATTGACACAGAATATATACAAAGGGCCATAACTCCGTTATTAACAAATGGTGTACAATGCTATTTGGCGTGCATCATCCTCTTATCCATATATATACTCGTACCAAGTTTCAATGAAATACGCCAAAGCACTTCCAAGATATGGCTCCGGACACAAAAATGCCGGCCGGACGGACGATAGGACGGACGGACAAATGGACGGCCAACGCCTAAACAATATCTCTCTGCCTTTGGCGGGGGATAATAATAATGAAAGAAGAGCAAAATTAGCCAAAAATAAGATAAATTATAAAGGTAAATTGAAATAACAGCAATAACAACTTTTTTTACATATATTTTTATTTGTGTCTCATACAAAATGGTGGTTATTATTAAATATGGAAACAAAGCCTCGAAAGTAAGTCCTATATTCAACTTCACCAGACGATGTTGACCTATTTATTGATTTACACGGCAGAGAAACACTGGCCAAGCCTTTGCGTAGAGATCATTTGGAAATCTTATCACAGAATGCCTATAAATTTCAAAGGCCAATGTTTCAGGGGGGCTTTTTCTCCAATTAGCCAAGGGATTGTTTGATTTTATTCATTCAGACAGACTGGCGGGAAATTTATTGTAAATTTTATTGGCTTCTGAGAAGGTCGTAAAAGGTCAAAATTTATGTAACATGAAACAGCTACGCCCAAAAAAATGTTAACATGATTATTAAGATTCTTTGTTTCATGCCATTAAATTTGAAACCCAATATGCCGGGAAAGAAATCCGCTATATGTATACCTTGAAATAATGATTTTTGTTATTTTTTTTATTTTTTTTTATACTTGGAAATTTTTACTCATTTTCAACTGACATGCACTACTTTGAAATTCCAACAGTAACTAAAAAGCTTCTGCAAGCTTGCATCCAAAAAAGCTTGTGCAAGCTTGCACAAGTTTGCAGAATTTTGTATTAAAATACTTGCAAGCTTGCGCAAGCTTGCGCAAGCTTGTGCAAATTATAATTTAGCTTTGCAAGCTTGCCGCAAGCATTGATTTTTGTTTGATATTTAACCAATAGCGTTTGTAGATTTTACTACGTGTGATCATATCATTTGTGTCCTCAAGTGGCTTATTATGAATTTATTTATTTGTCATCAAAACATTTGATATTTTCTTAAGACTCAATTTTCTTTCCACGCATTTAAATATAACTGTTAAATCAGCGTCATGCCAAAATTGGTCTTATGGCATATGTGGCCAGCGTAGCTCAAGCGCAGCCTGCGCAGTCTGGTCAGGGGCTATGCTTTACGGTACATAAAAAACACACAAGGTTTAGTATTACATCCTGAGTATCCTCCTCAGTATGCATATCCTTACTAAACTGTGCCGATGTGCAGGCTGGACTGGAGCTATGTTACCTTGGCAGCATATTGTACAAGTCCAATTTTGGGATGATGCGGGTCTTTAATAATCTCATTGCGTCCTGTAAATGGAACACCAAACCACGATACTTTCTGATAAAAAATTGTAGTCATACAATTACAATGTATTTATGATAAACTGGTAATTGTCTGTAGCCTATTCTGGCTAATATATTGCAGGAAAGATTTTCAGACAGACTGACTGTGTAGGTCACACATGTGTGGCTAGATAATTAAACAATTTCCTTCTATCATGGACACTATACTATTTGGTAATTTTGTCTCACAATGCAATACAAATGGCATTACCGATAGGTTTTCATTAATTTCTTTCCATAAAATTTGTGTTATACGAAATCTTCAAAGCAATAATGTGTTATCAACATAAAGCATTTATTAACATAGTCAAAGTCAAAGGTTTTGGTGCTAAATCTTTTGCATTTAACGCTTGTGTTCTGTGGAACAAACTACCTTATGCTTTAAGGAATATTACATGTATATCTACTTTTAAGTCGTCAGTTAAAACTCATCTTCTTAATATGTAATCATCCTTTTAGATCCATGTAGTTAGTTTGTAATTTATCCACATTTTAATTTGTCTTCTTTTTATGCCAATGATTGTCTTTCATAACTCAAATCTGTGATATTCATCCCATACCTCTCTAAGTCAATACCATCAATATCCAAGAACCACAATGGAAATAGAGATTAAGTTCTCTTTTTTGTGAAATCCTTGGTGTAATGATAATGACATGGGTTCATTTCTCATACATGTTTATTGTTTTATTATTTTATCATGTATGTAGATATGTTTTATCATGTTGTGTCATTATACTGAAATAAATCTATCTATCTATAACATAGTACATTCAGTCTTCCCCTCACCGGTAATGGGTTATTGTAACTGGGCCAAAATGAACATACAGAGGGTAGTTTCCCCCCATTTCCCTACACTGATTAGTGTTACGTCCTATATTACAAAGAGGCAGTGATGTTGCCAATGTTCCGGGTGATTATGCTCAAATCAGCTAATGGAATAAATGGTGTTTATTCATTTGGGTCTGTTGGCGTTATGTAAAGGTCATTTAAGGTGAAAAGCTGGGTTAAACAGCAACGGCGAATAATCACAGTGAGTTTATTAAATTTCATGCCACATAAAGTTGCAGTTAATATTTAGATTAAGATCCCTTTCAGTTGGTCTTCTTCAGGCTAAAACTTGACCATCAGGCGGAGTAGCATCCCTCACTGAACGCACTATTGAGATTGTTGTCAGGGAAAAGTTGCTTCAAAATCTTCTTTGTCCGCCTGTTGACAAAACGCTGAATGCATGCAAAAATATAAATTACTGTTTTTAATTCATTTTCTCTAGTTAGCCTGATTGAAAGGATCATTTGGGACCTTTTAAAACAACAATTGAAAAATGACACTGGTTGTACCAACATGCTTCTCTTTATATTTTGTTTTCAGTTTATAATAAATTTGACATTTTTTCTGTTTATGTTGATAAAGTAACAAGCTTCATTATCTAACGCTTTTGCATGACACCGTTCATGTTATAGAAACAGCTTTCTTATAATTAAACAAGAGATGTGTTTGTCAGAAACACAATGCCCCCCCACTGCGCCGCTTTGAATTAATTTTTTGATTATATTCCTTTAAAAATTATTACTTCCCTTGTGAAAATGATCTGTATCTGCCAAATGATAAATAGAAATAATCTCCCTTTAAAGCTTGTTACTTCCCTTGGATTTTGTTTTTTGACCTTTGACCTTGAAGGATGACCTTGACCTTTCAGCACTCAAAATGTGCAGCTCCATGAGATACACATGCATGCCAAATATCAAGTTGCTATGTTCAATATTGCAGGGCTCGAGTTTTTTTTTTTCTACTTGCAAAACTATGCGAGCAGCTTTAATTCCAACTCGCAAAATCAAAACATTCTCGCAAATTTTGCTGGAAACTGAAAAAAGCAAGTTTGGACAAAACAAAAAAAGTACTTAACATACATATTCTATTTCTGCAATCATACAATAGTAAGATATCAGTTCCTTATATAAAATAAACTACAATTCAGCATTCATGACGTCGAGTGCATTAGCAGTATTACTTGTTTTGTTTCCACTATTCAGGGATTCAGATTGGTCCTGATTTCCTCAGGACAGGTGTACTAAATGGTTAATTTTTGTTCAAGACATTTTTCCTTAATCATAAAAAAACTTTTAGACAGTTTTATTATCGTAACACTAATGTTTAATTTTGGGGGTGTCAATTGGCCCAAATTTGAAATCCAGAAAAATAGCTGGAAATGCAGGTCCCCAAAAGGGATAAAGGGCAGAGCCCCCCTAACTTATTGTACTTTTTTATAGTCTTTCTAGTTGCAAACAAGATGTGTTTGTGAAACACTATGTCCCCTATTGAGCGATCTGACTCATATATTTGACTTTTGACCTTGAAGGATGGCCTTGACATTGACCTTACACCACTCAAAATGTGCAGCTCCATGAGATACACATGCATGCCAAATATCAAGTTGCTAAGTTGAATATTGCAGAAGTTATGGCCAAAATGAGCAATTTTGATCAATATAATTGACCTTTGACCTTGAAGGATGATCATGACCTTGACCTTTCAGCACTCAAAATGTGCAGCTCCATGAGATACACATGCATGCCAAGTATCAAGTTGATATCTTTAATATTGCAAAAGTTATGGCCAAAACGGGGGATTTTGACCCATATAATTGACCTTTGATCTTGAAGGATGACCTTGACCTTGACTTTTCAGCACTCAAAATGTGCAACTCCATGAGATACACATGCTTGCCAAATATCAAGTTGCTATGTTGAATATTGCAAAAGTTATGGCCAATGTTAAAGTTTGTGCAAACCAACAAACAAACCAACAAACAAACCAACAAATGGACAGGGCAAAAATAATATGTCTCCCAGTATAGACTGGGGGACATAAAAAGTTAATACAATGCGAAATATTATAAACAAGACCATCCTGATTAGCGCATGTGTATTTGTCATACTATAGAAAATTTCATAAAGAACATGGATTTTTGTTTTTAAATAGACAAAAAATAATGTATCCGAAAATGACCGTCAAAAAAAATGTACGTGTTTTTGGCATGAAATAAAATGTGCATATCGTTTGATTCCAGAAAATGAAAACCAGTTACCTAGCAAATATTTAATTACTATATAATTTTGTTTACATATTGCATTACAATATGCTATTGCAGTGCTATACTCTGCTAATGGATCAATAAATTATTTTCGTTGACTTGTAAGATTTTCGGAAAGAAGCGAACAATTTTCATCAGTTACCATGCTTGTCCCTTTATCTGCTAACAAATCAAAAATCAATTAATATTACGGGCAAAAAATCAATACCGAGCGAAAAGCGCACTTAATTTTATTTCTTTGTCATTTTAAAATATTATCGGCCGAAAACTGAAGGGCCAATCCAATCTGAAACACTACTATTTCTTTGCTTGCAAAAAAATACTAGTGGCTTAAAACTTAAATCGTAATCGGTATTTTTCACTCGCATTTTGCAAGTGTGCGAGGTTTAATTTCGAGCCCTGTATTGCAAAAGTTTTGGCCAATGTTAAAGAAGAAACAATTAACCATATTGGCCGAACTGGAAGCAAACATGGGCAAATTCGTGTCAATTGCTACCAGTGTCAAGGACATGTCGGCAAGCATCGCAAGTTTAAAAACGGATATCAATGAATTGAAGCGGAAAAGAACGCCAGAACAAGACAATTCTAATGACCAAGGACCTTCCTCAAAAAAGGATCATTCCGACGAACCAGAGGAAATTGACTCGTCTGATGACGATGAAGAATTTGACGATGAATTGGAAGAATTCCTGTCAAATAAGCAACCAGAAGCTGAAGAAGACGATTTCTGGCAAGACCTTCATGACTTCGTAGCCGAAAATGAAGACGTAGGCGAAGAAGTATCAGAAAAAATTGCGTCCATATCGCAGAAAGCGCTTCAATGTAATGCAGATGAAAAGAAAATCAAAGAAATCAAAGAACGAAACAAAAGACCGAAAAACATACCAAACCTCAAAATTCCCCAAGTTGATGAATTCCTATGGAGACAACTACGTGCATCAACTAGAAACAATGATTTCATTTTGCAAAAAATGCACAACACTTTGGCTTCGACGGCTGTACCCATCATCAAGGCCCTGGATCATCTGCAGACATCAAACGACACTAAGCTGAAGGCATACCTTTCCGATGCATTCAAGTTGATTACGAATGGAATATTCAAGAACCTGGAGGTCAGACGAGAAAAGATAAAAAGAGAGATGGCCCCAAAATACAAACACTTGGCCAAATTGGAAAAATCAGCAGACAAACTGTTTGGGGATAAACTGTCAGACAACATCAAGGCCGTTGACAACACGAAGATTGTCGTGGCACAGCCACAAACATCCAACATGCGGCCGACAGTAGGTCAAAACTTCCGGCAAAAGGGAAAAAAGGGTTTTTTAGGCCAGAGGAACCGGTGGGAACACAACAATCCCACCGGCTTCTACCCCCAGAGCCAGAAGAAGCCGACGAGGAAGTATTTTCCAGGCAAAAACAACAACANAATTGAATAATTAATCGAGACTTACCTAGTAAGGTGAAGGTTGATTATAATTTTATCTCCTGCAATCCCCCCAAAGAGCTCATGACGCCCACCCTATTATGTGACCCACCCTAATTCCACTGACAAATTTATATGTCCTCCGCGGACCTTTTGTATTAAACTCTAAAGCCTGCTATTCCTTGCTGCGGTGGCTGCGTCATCTCTCGTGATGAGCTCTTTGGGGGGATTGCAGGAGATAAAATTATAATCAACCTTCACCTTACTAGGTAAGTCTCGATTAATTATTCAATTATTGCATATTTTATGTAAATGAACATTAAAAACCATGGGAAAGCTAAAATGAAAATAAAAGTAACTTTGCAGATCATGGTCCATGTTTTTTATGACCATGTCCAAGAGTGGTCTGTATTTTGTCACCATTGGCGACCATGGTTAACCATGGTCACCATTGCACACCATGGTCCATGTTTTTGAGACCATGGCCAACCATGGTCTGTCGCTTGTCACCATTGCCGACCATGGTTAACCATAGTCACCATTGCCAACCATGGTCCATGTTTTTGTGACCATGGTCAACCATGTTCATGATCACGTTCCACTACGGTTTTTGATGGCTGACAATCAAATACCATCATCAACCATCAAAAATCATGGTGACAATGGTCTACCATGGTCATCGTTTTGCCTGAGCCTTTTTCCGTCAAAACCATGACCACTTAAGACCATGGTGCCGTTTTACAAAAGGAAGGCCATATAACTATGGTCCACCATGGTAGACCATGGTCATATGGCCATGGCCAACCACGTTTTGTTAAATTGCACCAGTGTGTTTGACCATGGTCATCTCACCATGGTATTTGGCCATGGTCGGCCTTGATATTTTGCCATGGTCAACCATGGTATTTTACCATGGTCAACCATGGTCATGATGACCATGGCAAAAGACTGTGGTGCCATTTAACAAAACGTGGTCTGCCATGGTAAACCATGGTCAGCCATGGTTTTGCCATGGTAAACCATGGTATACCATGGTCATGTGGCCTTCATTTGGCCTGGGTATGGTCAGGGATGGACAAGTGTCATGCCTCATCTATTCTAGATGGTGGCCAGTCAAAATTAATATGTTCAATAATTAAACAAGTTACTTCATGTAAATTTGCATTAAATAATCAAAGCTTGACTTAAATGGAGCTTCATTTATGCTTTAAGAGAAAGCTTTTAACCATGATTCATAGAATTAGTGTGAACACACTGCAAGCCATTCAAGCTAACGTAAGCAATAACAGCCTTTTGTAAAAGCAATTAATCAGTATTTTGTTCTCATTTTGAATTGACCAAATTTATCAAATAAANGAAAAATCTGTTCTGGAACCATGCCAAAAAATAATTTTCCTTGGATTCATCTTGTGCTCAGTCACCATGACAATACGGTTAACAGAAACAAGAAGGGACGAAATTCGCGTACTTTGTCAACAATTACTGTCAAAAAGACGTACAAATATTCGACACTTTGCCAAATTGATAGGAAAACTAGTAGCAGCTATACCGGGTGTGGAATATGCACCTTTATACATCAAACCTCTAGAAAGGATCAAAGAACAAGAGTTGAAAAACCACCGTGGAAACTACAATAGCTTTATGACTATACCAAATTCACAGATCCCAATACTAAATTGGTGGGTGGACAATGTGTCACATGCATATAAAAAGATTTCACATGGGACACCAACAATCGTTTTATACAGCGATGCTTCAAAACAAGGTTGGGGTGGTTTTAATAAGACAACTGGAAATAAAACAGGTGGCTTGTGGTCCTCCGCAGAAACTGAATTACACATAAATGTGTTAGAGCTCAAAGCAGCGGAACTCACTGTGAAAGCATTCTGCAAAGAACATACCAATACTCATATCCACATTTTCATGGACAATACTAGCAGTGTTGCATATATCAATAACTTTGGAGGCAGAATAAGTGAACTTCACGAGATAGCGAGAAACTTGTGGCTTTGGTGTATAGAGAAAACTGCATATTTCAGTAGCACATGTGCCTGGCATTGAAAATACAAATGCTGATGAACTATCACGTTGCAAAAATGATGACACGGAATGGTCACTGAGAAAATCTATTTTTAATAAAATATTCAAATTGCACCCTACAATGGATACTGATCTGTTCGCTTCAAGACTGAACAAGCAATTATCACACTATGTCTCAAGATTCCCTGATCATGGAGCTTACAAAATAGATGCATTTACTTTTCCTTGGGAAAACAAATTATACTATATGTATCCCCCTTTCAGCCTGTTGCCTCGGGTGTTGCAGAAAATAGCTCAAGACGCCGCCGAAGCGGTGCTCGTGTGTCCAATATGGCCGACTCAACCATGGTGGCCAAGCCTAGTGCCAATGATATGTGCAGAGTGTTACCTACTTCCACATTCGCAGGAAATTCTAATTTTAACACACAAACCCGAGCAAGTACATCCACTTCAAAAAATGAGACTTGCAGTTTTCAGATTATCAGGAAGGACCTCAAAAGCCATGGAATTTCAAAGTCAACAAGAGACATTATTCTTCAGTCTTGGCGAAGCAGTACCAAAAAACAATATGACATTTATCTTAGAAAATGGTTTACTTACTGCAAACAATCCACTAATCCCATTAAGCCCCATATAAATGAAGTTTTACAATTTCTTACCCAGCTGTACACGAACGGACTAAACTATAGTGCACTAAACACTGCACGTAGTGCTTTAAGTATTTTTCTGAACATGTGTAGTAATATAAATATTCATGATAATGAACTTATATCACGATTCATGAAGGGTTGTTTCAACAGTCGTCGGTCATTGCCACGCTATTGTCATATGTGGGATGTTAAAGTTGTTTTTGACTATCTTCATACATTAAAGATCTCCACATTGTTAGATCTATCTAGAAAACTGTGTATACTGCTTCTGTTGGTTACTGGCCAACGCTGCCAGACAATACATTCAATACAACTGAATGACATTTCATTTGACAAAAATACGACAATGGTTACTATACAACCAAATACATTGTTAAAACAATCTCGACCGGGAAAACATTTAAAGCCTATGTATTTAAAAGCTTATGAGAGTAAAATGAATGTTTGTGTTGTTAAAACGTTAGTTGAATATTTGGACCGTACCAAATAAATTCGAGACAGTCAGTTTTTATTCATAACAACTACTAGTCCGTACAAGACCGCCTCAAAATCTACCATTAGTCGTTGGATTAAAGACATTATGAGAGCGGCTGGTGTTGATGAAGTATTCAAACCACACAGTACTAGATCAGCCGCCACTTCTAAGGCGAGTCTGGTAGGGCTGTCCTTACAGCATATTTTGGACACTGCTGGGTGGTCAAATGCAAAAACGTTTGCAACATTCTATCTGCAGGTAAACTCTATTAATATAGTTAAATATTCCTTATTATTCTTCTTCTTATTATTATAAGTATTAGTATAATTAGTATTATTAGTATTATTAGTATTGAAATGATACAATGAATGAATATCACAATCATGGTTTGCATTGTTTGTATTGGTTAATTGCTTAATATCTTTTATTACCGGTTTATGTTGTTATTATGTTTATCATGTTATATTATTCCTTATTATCCTTATTCTTCTTCTTATTATTATAAGTATCAGTATTATTAGTATAATTAGTATTATTAGTATTATTAGTATTGAAATGATACAATTAATGAATATCACATCGTTTGCATTGTTTGTATTGTTTAACGGCTTATCTTTTATTACCGGTTTATGTTTTTATAA
This sequence comes from Dreissena rostriformis, assembly GCA_007657795.1. NCBI lineage: Eukaryota > Metazoa > Mollusca > Bivalvia > Myida > Dreissenidae > Dreissena > Dreissena rostriformis. The sequence goes on from VMBQ01002172.1 coordinate 11,987, forward strand.
TGTTTATCATGTTATATTATTCCTTATTATTCTTATTCTTCTTCTTATTGTTATAAGTATAAGTATTATTCGTATAATTAGTATAATTAGTATAATTAGTATTATTAGTATTGAAATGATACAATTAATGAATATCACATCGTTTGCATTGTTTGTAAATGTTTAACGGCTTATCTTTTATTACCGGTTTATGTTGTTATTATGTTTATCATGTTTTATTAAAATTTTGCATTGTTGCAGATCATAACATTATCATCTAAGTCTGCAAACAATATAGTCACGAAACCACCAAGTTTGTTGCTTGTGAATAAACCCACGAAGGGCTGACTAGGCCGGCGACATTATACATTTGGTGCTCATATATATTACATATTATATATATATAATAATCCCAAATGATCATGACTTCCATTAAAGAACAAGTGATGTGTTTGTGAAACGCTATGTCCCCTTTTGAGCGATTTTGACCCCTATATTTGACCTATGACCTTGAAGAATGACCTTGACCTTGACCTGTCACCACTCAAAATGTGCAGCTCCATGAGATACACATGCATGCAAAATATCAAGTTGCTATCTTCAATATTGCAAAAGTTATGGCAAAATGTTAAAGTTTGTGCAAAAAAACCAAAAAACCAACAAACAGACAGGGCACAAACAATATGTCCCCCAGTATAGACTGGGGGACATAAAAATACTCCCCAATATTGTTTTTGTTAAAGAATTTCATAAACACAAACATTTTTGCTTACAGAGGTTTTGATTGAAATAAATGCATGCATTTAACTTACTAAGGCTCAACTGCCAGTGTGTGGGTTATACAATTCAACTTTTCTTCCCTCTGATTGATCTATCTGATTGAAAAAGTGCTTTAAATGCGTGTTGATAAATAATGGAGCTAAAAGCATTACACTATATGGGGCTATCTGGTTATTGCAGCGGTTGGTACACAATGCGCTTTCACATTGGCAACCTGGGTTCAGAACCAGTTCAGGGAGGCATGCTAGTTTGGTTGGTGGTTACCATACTAGACAGGTGGCATTTCATCCAGGTACTTCGGCTTTTCTCGCACAACACAAAACCACAAGAAAAATTTAAAATCTTTGAGTAAAAACCAAATAGCTAGGAATTGATGTTAAAATAAAAAAAAAAATCATCCAGACTTGTGTGAGTAAAGTTGAGTTAATAAGGTAGGTGTGCTTGGACACACTCTGGGTCCGCACATTATGTAGCCTCATGCGCGGAAGGACCTCATAAATTTTGAAATACACACACACATAACACTGTATGGAACCCACTATGTTTGTACACATGAGGGGTATCACTATAATAGTCATCACAACATGGAATCGATGTTCAATTTGTTAATACACCATGCTGATCTTAGATAAAGTCTGTCCACAGCTTTCTTATAAGAATGTTCTTTAGTGGCACATATGGCTCAAGCAGAAAGAGTTCTATCAGTTCTAAGTTTTTCTACCCAGTGAACAAGGTGAGTTTGGTTTATAATTTACAATTGTTCACATTTTTTACATTTTTTTATAACTAATACAAGTTCCGACACGAAAACTTTAAGTCAAGTGAGCTGTCTCAACTTACTGACACTGTTTCATTCTTCAAATCAGTTATCAAGATTTAATATTGAAATGAATGTGTTTTTTCAAGACTTGATAGTGAAATTTTTTAGTGAACTTGGAAGATGCCTTAACTTTTCATTCCATATCAAAACCGTAAAATAAAAGAACAGCTTTGTTCCAAATTTGCCTTATATCCATGCACAGTTCAGTCAGCAAAATTTTAAGACAAAGTTACTCAGGAAGCAATGAATAAATAGGAATAAAAAAGTGTCTTGCACATCTTAACTTCATGGTGATTATTAAAAGTTTTAATTTATTTGAATGAAAAATGTGGAAGCATATGAACTTCAACGAACTTGTAACATATTATGCGGATATAAATTGACACACTAACCAAGCTACTCGCCCGCTGACAGAGCCACTCCTTCCTTTTAAGAGTTTTATGAAATTGCAAAATGTGAAAAATAGTGATAAACATTTGTGCATTTGTCATAAATATATTGTCTGTTGAGGAAGTTTAAAATCCATGTGAAGATTCAATGACAAAAAAGAAACAAAACAAATTATATTACAATTGTCATAAAGAAACGCCAGTCGAAGAAGAATAAACTGACTTCGGTTATATCTGAATACATTTAACCGAAGCTTATCTTTTGGATAGGCTAAAGTTATCCATATTTATACAACTGGCTGCAGATGATTAAGCAAATGTAACTACTTAAGTGTTCAACAGGTTTAAACATTGACATGTACCTGTAAGGCAAACTGACCTCAGTCCTTTTTCCTCATGTGGCCATGTTTTTCATCAGTTTTTAAATATTTAAAACTGATCAAGACATTTTTAGAACAAATATTTCCTAGCAAGTTTAATTAAGATTGTGCCAAAATATGATTTGTATAGTTATAATTAACAGGCTTCCTCTTTCAAATGTCCCAGTGACTTAGTTTTGATTCTAAATAAAACCCATGCTTAAATAAAGGTAGGTAGATTATAAGAAGAGAAATTGTATTACTTTCATCATAGTATTCTGTAAACAACAAGAAAACTTACATGAGAGTGATAATAAGTTTAGTTTTTTACCTTTTTTCATGTTATATTACAGTGTATAGTATTAAGTTTGTAACCTTGGTGTCTCTGAGATTTATACTCAATATTGAACGCTTTTTACAAAGTTCACACCCACTTATTTTAGGCAGCTACCATTTTGTAAGGTCGGTCATGGTAGGAAAAACACTAAATATTTTAACATTGCCTTTCAAGCTAGGCAAAATTATCATAAGAAGGACTGTTTTGACCAAATTTCATAAAGATTTGGCAATATCACAAGACATTATTTATCACGAGGAAGAAGTATTTTTGGTCTCAATATACTAAAAGATTTCCTACACATATTCAATGTAAATGCAAAAACTTCAACAAAAAATAAAGTAAAACTTTTTGCGCATATAGATCCCTATAACGATACCTTTTCTGTAATGACTTTGTTAGATATGTTCACGCTAAGCAATTTTGATAATACCTTTTTTGTGTATTTTTTTTAAACCACCCCAAAAACGTCAATTTCATAGAAAAAAAAAACCAATTTCATTCTAGATTATATTTGTTTTGTCAAAATGAGAGATCAAAGATACTTAGAAGTGTAGGAATCAATCAGCATTCAATAACTTGTTGTTTTTCACACCGCAATAAACTGTGAAATCTTGAAAGCAAATTGTTGGTCGGAGACCCTATAATTACCAGCAGCCAATGATATTTTCTAGTGTATAATGGGTGCCTTTAAACTGCAGCAGGTGGTCAATATGCATTACCAGCTCCCATTAAGAGGTTTAAGGGAATACAAGATAGCTTATTTTGGGCACAAAATAAGTTCTTTGACTATTTTAATGTCGGGAACCTGGTCAAAATGGGGGTTCGTAACCAAGCAATAGAAAAAGTTGCTCAATTTTGGGGTTAAGAATAAAATGAACATGATACAGATATGTAGGCAAGCATTATAAATCACAATTAAGTTCCATACAGAAACAGGGGCAGAAAGTAAGCTCAGATCAATGCAGGCTTCCAAATAGCAGTTGCTAGTACTTAGTTTGGGGACACAGCTTCCCGCAGAACTCTCAACACAACAAATATCATTGCTCCCTCTCCATCTTGCTATGCAAAGTCAAGCCAATAAGGTCAATGCTGCCCTCATATCAATGGATGAGAAAAGCAGGTACCAAATAAGAAAAAAAGGTTGCTGAAAATGCCAACATTTTTCAAAAAGATGCCTCTAAGGTAAATGATCAATGGGACACTTTAAGTTTGACGCGCCAGTCCCTTTCAAGCCGTAACCATGGCCATAAGCATATTGTGTGAAAACAATACCAACAAGAAATATCTTTAAAAAAGATATACGGCGTTGATTGTGGTTGGAGTTGGTTTAAGGTAGAGAGTTTAATGAATGAGATCAAAGATAGCAAATCACTTTTTCAGGGCAGTTCTTTGTTGCATCACACGCAGTACGGGATGTTACGCGGAGTTTTCGCCGCTCATTTTACATTATAACATATTGCTGATAATATGTCTATACATACAAAACAGAAAAACAATAGAAGAATGGAAGTGAAATTAAAACATATAAGTCAACCGGCCCTCACGCAAAGTATCTGTACATATTTTAATTATTCATACGCGCGTTCTTCGAACAAACCTGTTTTAGTGGTTTGTCGGACATTGCTATTTGATTTGATTATAAACAGTATTGGGAATCATCGCGCTCATGCTTAATAAATTGGTCAATATGGTGGAATAGTTCTTGTAAAATTAATCAAAAATAATATTTATCCTGGTATTGTTGAAAACACATTAAGAATCTATTAGTGTATAAGTGGTTATGATGAAAATTGCTTGGATGGAATATATACTTGATTATTCATTGGTAGAAACATAGTGCATAGTCTTGGAAAAGTATGTTTAGTTCTTGTTAATAAATGGGCTGGCTGGTCCTTAATTGCTCACCGAATGCAACTGGATAAATTACTGCAAGTCGTTTACAATGTATGTTTTGGTTATTCTGGCAGCAACCATCATAATCTGATACATGTAAATTAACTGTACTGTAAATATGGCCAGTCAACTGGTTGAATTCAAACATGTAGTTGACTTGACATTTTTTGATTACTTATAAAGGCATACACAGCCAAATTGTTGACATATGATTGATAGGAAAGAGATGTCATGAAGAAAGGTCAATTTGAACAATTTTACTGAATGCACAAGGGACAATTGATTGAAGGACAAGGATAACAGACAAAACCTGTCACAAAAACACATTCTGTGCTCTAGTGCGCCATAAACTAGATGCGTCACAGACATTGATGCCCTCATGACACATGTTTCGGCAAAGACAAATCCAACATTCAGTTAAAGCCAGTCCTGGATTACCCATTTGGCGGAGAAGGCAACTGCCTATAGGCCCGCAACTTTTAGGGGCCCCATGAGACCGTGACGAAAGAATTGTTTTTGCTTACGTGTTCAAGATGTCATTTTATACCTAAATAAAAAGTACTCTAGTTGGCCAACTAGAACTTGAGTGACTAGTCGATTTCACTTGCCTTCATGTCTTGCCAGCCTTGGCATTGGTAGGCTAATTTAAACGAGTGAAATTGACTGATCAATCACGTTCTAGTAGGCACTAGGCCGACTAGGGTCCTTGGGCATGGGCCCAAAAATTTCACTGCCTATGGGCCTCCACAGTGCTTATTTGACACTGGTTAAAGCCATATAATACTCAACAAAAGTGCCAAACTGTCACAAGATACGCCCGTTTAAAAAAAAATAAAAAAATAAAAATAAAATGAAATGCACTAAGTGACCCCGTGACCTAGTTGTTGACCCGGCATGACCTTTATTCGAACTTCACCTAGATATTGTCTAGATACAACTTCTGACCAAGTTTGGTGAAGATCGGATGAAAACTATTTGAATTAGAGAGCGGACACTGCTGTGGACGCCGCCGCACGCCGCCCGCCAAGGGTGAAACTATAATACGTCCCGTTTTGAAAAAACGGTCGTATAAAAATCATCTTCATATACACGCAATATCTGTAAAAGGGCTATTATTCCACAAAAACTGTTGCAGCATTAATGCATTTCTCTTTAAATCAATATTGTGCATGCTCATGCGTCTATTGTGCATGCTCATCCGTCTATGTTTTTGAAAATTTATAAATCCGAATATTTCATTGGATGATTTGAAAAAAATCCTCCAGAAAAGTGGGCCCATCACTGAGTCTTTATAAATTGTAGAGGATGTAACACTGTTCAGTGTAGGGAAATCTGGACTACTCTATGCATGTTCATACAAAAGACACAACTGTTGGCCCAGTAACAATAATCCATTAAATTATATCTGACAGAATTTCAGGGTCAGTTCTACGTCAGTAAATTGTCAGGGGAAGACAGAATTGACTATCGATAAATGTATTATGTTGATAACACAGTATTGCTTTCAATATATAAAATAACACAAATTTTAGGAAAAAAATGAATGGAAACCTTATTTTTTGCTAAAAAAAAAAAATAGCATATTGTCATGATAAGAGGGAAATCGTTTAAATATCTAACCACACAAGTATGACAAACGCGGTGAGTCTTTCTGTAAATCGCTCCTGAAAGCCAGTATAGGCTACCAACATTTGCCAGTTTTCTATAAATAACACAGTCTGACTTAAATTGTATATCAAAAAAGTATCATGGTTAGATGTTCAATTTACATTAGACGCAATTAGATTTTGAAAGATCCGCCTAAAACGAAAATTGGTATCATGATGCCATATGTATACACAGGTCCATTATGTCGCGGTTCTCAAAGTCCATGGATAGCGATCGCGATAAATTGTGCCAGGTTAATAATGTAGATATATATCTGCATGAGCATAGCTTGACGATCTCAAATACGGTATTTACCTAGTATACCGTTGTTGCATCAAGTATTATATCCATATGTTAGATAAATTGTTAAATGGAGACATATGATTTCATGTAATTCAAAACGCATCGCTGAATTTTCATTTGATGTTTACAAATTATACGAACAAATAAACAGTTCTCATGTATTTCATGTTAATTCTTTGTCCTTATTAAAGTTTGCAAAAAACTATACTTCATTTATAACGTCGCTTCACCCTCGTGAGACGTCTGGGCTCTTATATTTGATTGCTGAATAAAAAAATGTGTAGTGCATCTTTACTTTTCATTAAATCATTTGAAGTGCTCTTTTTAATAATATGGCAAATCTTTTCTCTACATTTAAACAAAGTGTTTATGCTGTATCTACTGCGCTACAATTTTTGAGATAGGTCGGTATTAATCTGTTACAAGTATAGTTATTGTATACACCACCTGAATGTATTTGGCTGCTTGAGCGCTGATTATGGAATAGATTGATAGCTGAAATCATGTCAAATTCAGAGAGAGGATGTTTTCAAGGGTGACACGAGAAAATCTTTAACAAACTGGATTTAGTTTTGAAGCAACACATTAATCTCACAAACGTGTAAGCACCTGCCTACATGCAAGCAGCTGATTAAGGCATTAATGTTTTGATTGGTCGTTAGCATATTGCAAAGTTCATTCAGATCATAGCTTGCAAGGTTTTATGAAAATTTTAAGCGCTGAATGACAATGATGAGAAAATCAAGTGTCGCGGCAATACTGATTTGGAAGTTAAGGCACAGAGGTGCGGCTGCGCTAAAAAAGCATGGCATAGCTCCTGACCAGAGTTTGGTAATTGATTAGTTAACAATCTTATAAGTGACCCAAATCCGAGAATGTAAATGCCCAACAAAGACTTATATTCGTGAAAACAAGTTTGGCTAAAAACAATTGTGTGTCAATCTGTTCATCACTCCAGATATTGATGAACATGTAGATGTTCAGTGACACAACATGTACTCATAAATGACAGAACTGGCCAATCAACATAGTCAGATACTTTATTGATATTGAGTTCATAAGAGTCAGTTTGTAATTCTTAAATATTTGGCTAGTTTTGTCTTAAAGTTTGATTTTCGATACAGAAAACCATCGCAATAGGAAATATGAATAAAAAAATTCAAAAAATCAAGATGTTGTCTTAAAGTTCCAAAACCTTAAATGTATGTAGAGAACAAGCAGCTAAGAATTGTTCAGAAAAAACACCCCTGACATTTAGTCATACTTCTTTGAACTTATTGGTTTTAGTGATGATCATGTTTAACCAACAAAAACCAACTAACACCAACGCAATATATCTTTTTAAAAAGATACTTCTAATGTGAACAAATTTGGAAATTTCAGTTTCACAAGAAACAGCTTTGTTAACATCACATATGTGGGGTCATAATTACTGATAAATTCATAAGTTAATTTAGTGATAAGCATCTATTCAAGATGGTTGCCAGTCAGCTATTTTGAAATTTGTTGAACATATTTCTAAAATTTAACACTTTTGCATTATCAAAGCTTGACTTAAATACAAGTTTAAACGCAATTATTTCCAACACAACAAGAGCTTGTCACAGTAGTGCCAAAACCCCACCGAAATGTGTTTGCTTGTATGAGAACATTTGTTTTAGAGAGTAGAATAATATTTGTAAAACATAGAACATGTGTCATCTATTTATATTTCAAGGATCAATTAGTTATATAGTGTTGGAGCTATGCTTCTAGAGAATTAAATATTTGGAAATGAAAGGAAGGGAGGTAATTAAACACGAAGACTATAAACAGTTACTGTTCTTGATCACTGTATTTTTCCTAAAACTCATCTATTCATTTTACAGTGAATACTTCAGTGTTCAAATGGAAATATATTTGTAAAATTAGATCAAGGGAGATATTAAAAATTAAAAGCTAAAATATTTACTGTGAAATTAAATTAAATATAATTCAAAATTATAAATAAGTAAAATATAAAAAAGGAAAAAAAACGGAGATAATTCAAAAACTATGGCCGAAAGAGTTATGGTTCATGTTCACTGCACTTCTTCAGGTTGCCATCTGTTTATATTTCTAGTTTCAAGTAAATCCCTTCAGTAGATTTAGAGTTATAAATTAATGCTTCTGACAGAAATTTTCTTTGAAATTAAATAAAGGAAAATAATTCAAAAACTAAGGTAGATAGAGTTATGCTCCGGAAAAAAAAATACTTTGAAATTATGTAAAGGGGGAGATAATTCTAAAACTAATGTAGATAGAGTTATGGTTCTTGGTCACTGCACTTTTTCTAGTTGCCATCTGTTTATATTCTTAGTTTAAAGTAAATCCATTGAATAGATTTGGAGTTATGCTCTGGACAAAGTTTCGGACGGAAAGACGGAAGGACAGACGGACAGACAGACGGACGGAGACTATTACTATATCACCTCCGAGAGTCATAAAAGCGATTGTAAGTAATAACAACCTTATTAAAAGCCATACAAATATTATCATGTTATCATTTTGAATTGACCTAATTTATAACAACTGAACATGATCAAAACTTCACGATTAATGTTCCTCAAATGATGTAGTTACATGCAGATGGGAATGGCTCTCATTTTTACAGCAAATACTGATTAGTTCATTCGCTGATCACAAAGGAGATAAATTGGTTATTGAAGGGACTTGTAAACCACTTTTTGTATTTTTGAACAAGAGATCTGTTTGTCTGAAACACAATGCCCCCTTTTGAGCGATTTTGACCCATATATTTGACCTTTGACCTTGAAGGATGACCTTGACCTTGACCTTTAACCTCTCAAAATGTGCAGCTCCATGAGATACACATGCATGCCAAATATCAAGTTGCTATCTTCAATATTGCAAAAGTTATGACCAAGGTTAAAGTTTTGGACAGAATGACGGACAGACAGAATGACTGACAGGCCAAAAAATATATACCCCTCTTCTTTGAAGAATAATAAAAATATAAATAAATTAATTCACTAAAAAATCTATAATATTTGAAAAAGTTTTAAGTAATTTTTATAAAACAGAAAAACAATATGATCAAACCTGGGACCTCTATAAGCAATAGCTTAGATTTTTTTTTACAATTTTGATTGACAATAACATGTATCATTAGAAAAGGATTTTCAACATTTTTCTTGGTGAGGAGTGTTATTTTGCTTGTTGGAAAATAATGCACACATTCTTTTTTTTAATCTATGACGATTCTTTTGAAAATGGTCATCTAGCCAAATTTACAAAAAAGTCTCTTTAGTGTCCATAACCTGGGCCCGTAACTATACAATGTTTTATAAAAACTGTACAGCCATTAAATCCAAACCTCAAGACAGGTATTTGGAGGACAAATCTTGGAAAGCACGTCGTTACCCAAGTCTAGCATATCCCATGTTAGTCTAAAATTTCCTAAGACTAACTTTCAGATGCCCAGCATAGAAGGCCATGATCGATGACACACAAACAAATCTTTATCAAAAATTTGTTAGTGTGGCCTATCAAGCAAAGTCCATAATCACATTCTAGATATAAAGCAATTACAATCATTATTAAAGTGTTCTAAAAATCATTGTGCAAATGTACGCAAGAAATATGTAAGGTTAATTTTTTTCTATTAGTTATTTGCATGACCACATTAATTTTATACAATTTCACACAATTTTTCTTTCATAACATTGCATTAAATTTGTTGGGAAATTGAAATAAGATATAAGAATTACAATTATGCTTAAATATTTTCTCTGTGATGTAATTTTTATTTTGCTTGACATTCTATAAGACAAAAAAATCATAGTGGAATGAAGAACTTAAAGTAAAAAATACTTGTTTTTTTTTCTTAATCAGAAGAAGATACAATTGTTTAAATATATGTTGCCAATTAATCACAATTATGTTTGGGTTTTGAGCGAAAGCGTGAGAGCTTTTAGCTTTTGTTTTTTTATCAATGACTTTGACCTCAGGATTGATCATATCGTGAAATATCTCGCTATATGTGTTTATAAATAGAATTGAATTAAAATAATTGGCCTTCAGCTATAAAGCAGAAACAGTTTTTCTTTCTAGTATAAGTTACCTTCACTTTTAAAGCAGGGGAAATGTGAAGGGGTGTACAGAACCAACTGGGTATCGGCTGAAGAAGTCATTTAAACCAACATGGTTTTAGAACATTTACATTGTTAGATAATTAATGGCAAACTTTTTGTAAAATCCAATATAGTTCAAGGTTTACTAAATGTTTTTTGTTTGTTTTTAAAAACAAAATATAAACAAGGGACAAAATTGTCACAAAACCAGGTTTTCAATAAATAAAAAAGTATGATAAAGGGAGACATGTCAAAATGTGCATTGTTACTGATTGTTCCTAGATACCCCCTTGTGTCAAATTCAATCTATTTTCTCAAAGTGTGACCTTGACGTAGCAGATATCGACGTAATACTTTCGCATGACACACCGTCAAATGATGGTGAACAAATATGCCAAATGAATTTATAATCTCACAATGAACTACATAGTTATGGCCCGGACAAGCTCATTTATGGCCATTTTTTACCTTTGAACTCAAAGTGTGACCTTGACCTTGGAGATATCGACGTAATTCTTTCGCGCGACACACCGTCCAATGATGGTGAACAAGTGTGCCAAATGATTTTAAAATCTCACAATGAACAACATAGTTATGACCCGGGCAATTATGTTCCGCCCGCCTGCCTGCTTGCCTGCCCGCCGACATTCATCAATCTAATAACCAATTTTTCCTTCGGAAAACCTGGTTAAATATTAAACGATCTGCTTTAAAGTAGTGTACCTGGATTAAAGTAAATTGTTATTTTTAACGTTGGCTGCCGGTGTCGGCTGCATTGGTCACAGTCCGGTTTTCTTGTGTTTTTTTCTTCAAATTGTGGATTAGAAATGATCAGCGTATGTAAAATTATTGTTTTTCATTGGAAATAATCAGTTAACTCAAGATTATCGGCATATTTTGTATGGTATTGACAACTGGCTGTTTCAAGATTGGGATAATTATACTGTTATCAAATATGAGAAAAATACATTATAAGAAAATAACCTTGTACTATGTCACGTTCTGTAGTAAATATAAATCTGAATATAAGATCATTCTTATAATAGTAGTAGTTTCCTCTTGTTAGTATATCATCTCATAACATTGATCATAACCATATAAATGAGTACGTTTACAAATAAAATTTGCATGTTTATGTGTGTAATATATGCTATGTGTGTCATGAGGTGTTGATCATAATTGTTTGAACAATCAACCGAAACTTAGTTTTACAACATAGTGATGACAATTTATTCAGTGAATCGTCACAGCGTTGTTATTGTTTTAAGAATTAACATCTGTATGCCAAATTACAAATCGTCTCACAACTAAGAAACAAATATGTGTAGGCCCTATTTTACTTTTTTTGCGTTCGCATTGACCCCACTGTCAAATATAAAAGCGTTGACCCTTGTAGTGCAAGTGAGGTTATTTAAAGTTGTCATGTTTCAAATCCAATTTTTTAAATCTCATGTGAAGAAACTGCTAACCCTGATGACAATTAGCCCTGTAGATAATTTTAATTTTTTTTTTTTTTACAAACAAGACAATTGCCAAGCAATTATGTCCCCTATCGGCTCCACCATTGTCAGATTTTTTTGATTTTTTTTATATTTGTTGCCATAGCAACGTTTGTTGACGTAGGAACAAAATAAAATGATGTGCATAATGTCCATATTGCCATCTATCCATGTTTCGAGTTTCATGAAAAAATATAAAGAACTTTTTAAGTTATTGCAGGATCCAGAAAACCACCATTTCCAGCAGTATTTCTAGTCTATTTGTTGCCATAGAAACCACAATTTTTTACGTAGGAACAAAATGAAATGACGTGCATAATGTCCATATTGCCATCTATCCATGTTTCAAGTTTCATGAAAAAATATAAAGAACTTTAAAAGTTATCGCAGGATCCATAAAATTGTTACAGACTGACTGACTGACTGACTGACAGACAGACTGACGGAGCGCAAACCATAAGTCCCCTCCGGTGAAACCGGTAGGGGACAAAAAACCTGTGCATAATGTAAGAGAAGTTGAGTAGTAGAGACTCAGACAGAATGACTTTTACCATTTCCATATCACTACGCCTTTCTGCTTGGATAAACAAACTGGGATAATGTGCATACTTCCCATATAACCCTTAAGTTCATTTTGAGTTACAAGAGGATTCATATTTTAGTTATTTTTGAAACAGGATGCATGCACATGCACACAGAATGACACTTCCTGGTTCAATTTCCCTCTGCCTTTCATGGGGGAATAACAAATGGCAATACACATGCAATAATTGCAGCAGGAAATATGGTTATTTTGCACTGCACTTGCATCCAATGAGGTCCATCTAGCTTTCAGAATTCACGTAGAATCGTCTAAAGTTTTCAAGATATGCATCATACAAACTTGACTGATAAGATAAGGGTCATGATGGTACTTGTTTACTCCCTTGTACTTCCCATGGTTTACTTACCATGGAAATTTGAGTCCTTGATGTCACTGCCTATCTTTAGTTTAAACCTTTTTCATTTAAGCTCGATTGCATCGAAAGCCGAAGGCTTATATAAACGCTCTCGAGTCCGTTTCCTGTACTATAACCAGTACTTGCCTATCTTTGAAATCCAGACTGGGGTGAACATTAACAGCCATTATAAGGACAACATGCAGTTTATTTATCATACGCTTGACAATTACACTAGTCATTTGGTACTTTGTGGACTAGTAGCTTCTAAAAAAGTGCACTAAGTCTAATTTTTGGATGCACGTGATCAAGATTAAAACTCAGCATATATATAAATGTGGCCACTATAAATTGTAACAATGTTTTTTGTAAGATTAAATCCTGTGACCTAGTTTTTGGTTGCATGAGACCCACATTTGAACTCAGCGCTATTACCAAGATAAATATTCTAACCAAGTTTCATCAAGATTGGATCAAGAGTGATAACAATTGCTAAAACTATTCAACAGACTGCCATGCGAGACCTAGACTCAACAAGATGTGATGTTTATCCTGACTTGTTATAGCGGTAGAAAATGCATGTATCTAAATAATTCAATTTTAAACAACGGTTAAATTGTAGTTGTTAATTTTTATATTCATATATACTGCATGAAATGTTTGTTATGAAGTGCATGTATATTCAAATAGCACAAAAGTGTTTGTAGATAAAAAAAACACTTGTCATGAAATCATATCATTTAACATGGCTTATAATGAATTCATTTCTTGACCTTAATCATATATGGTATGTTAATATTTGATTAAAAGGCAGTTTTCTACCAATACTTTCAAATAAGCCTTTTAAAGCCGTGTCATGCATAAAGGGTCTTATGGCATACATGACCAGGGTAGCTCAAACCCAGCTTGCGCAATCGCAGTCTGGTCAGGAGCAACGCTGTCCACTATCTTATTATGTAAGGTTTAGTGGTCATATTATGTTTCTTTTTACTGCAAAATTGCGCAAGCTGGGATGGAGCTATGCTGTCCGCAAATTGCATAAGACCCGTTTTCGCATGATGTGGGTCTTTAAAAATCTCATTGTGTCTTATCCATATATACACTCATACCAAGATTCAATGAAATCTGCCCCAGCAAATGTGACTCCATACACAAAAGTAGCTTTATATGTTCTAGTGAAAAGGGCCATAACTCTGTTAATTGCAAATCGATTTCAACACTATATAATACCCCCGTCAAACCGGACTGGCGTCCTTACTGCGTCCTTACGGCGACCCAGGTCGCAGTGAGAACGCCATAGACGCCGGAGGGACGTATTAAGGACGCAAGAGGACGCAGTGAGAACGCCAAAAATTGCTCAGGACGCGAGCCCGAGGCGACGACTTTGAACACGTTCAAAGTGGTCGCCGAAGTCCGGCGTTCTTACGGCGTTCGGTTAAGGACGTCGTTAGGACGCCGTAGAGACGCAATAGTAGTAGTAGGGAAGTGGTAGGGTCTATGTAAGGTCGCCATGGACGTCGTGTGGTCGCCGCTCAAACCGACAAATAATGATCATTGACTGCAAGGTATGTCGCCGTGTGGTCGCCGCTGTGGGGACGCCATGGTCGCAATAAGAACGCAGTAAGAACGCCAAGGACGCCGTATGGTCGGCTTTGATCGCCGTAAGAACGCGGTAAGGTCGCGAGGGACGTATTAAGTGAGGACGCGTAGAACGCCATAAACCAGGACGCTGGTGTGACGGGAAGGCGAAAAACAGCATTCCTGTCGAAAAAAGTCATTGGCGTCCTTACTACGACAATCAGAAATGTCCAGAAACACAGTGTTAGGTCGCCGTAAGGACGCCAGTCCGGTGTGACGGGGCTATGATGTGCATCACTCGTTTATCCATATAAACACTCAATTCAATTAAATTTAAAAGCTTTTCAACATGTGAACAACTGGGATTTTCACAACTAAATGAAATGTGTAGATGATGATAAAGGAAGCCATTCTTTCTGGCTGTGATCAGTTTTGGCTGAATAACAAACATGTGTCAGTTTTCCACTTATGAATGTATAGTCCTTTCTTTTCTGTGTTTATTAAGGGAGAACATTGGCTGTGACCTGTTTTGGCAAAATTATGGTCCTTTGTCATGTTTTTCCATTGTTTTCCATTTTTTCCCCTTGCAAGATTTTTCTCAACCTGTCTCTGCTGAATAACCGAATCTTAGTTTCAACCATTTGTTTTTAAAAATTATGGCCCATTATCTTTTCTTCCACTAAAGATTACAGAGGCCCCAAAATTGTGTGTACTCATTGTGTCTTAAAGTGCATGCTTGGCGGATTTATCTCAAACTTTCACAGCTGAAGATTAATCATGTTCAGGCAATCATTGGGGAAAGGAAGGAATTTTAACTGCGAGCAAATAAAGGGTTTTGTCCGTGTAAAATCATGTGTTGTTGAGGTATCAGAGTGTGTGATTTTTACTTGATTGAAACTAATTATTGGTAATTATTTAATAACTTTTTTTATATACATTTTGATTAAGCCTGATTTTTTTAAATATTTTTTATAAGATGCAGTTTATATGACTTGGTGCTTTTATTGCAAATGCGAAAACTAGCTTAGCTGTATTGATTCAAGTTTATCAATTAAGTCCAATAAATGTATTAATTAGTGGCATATAACAAAATAATATATAAATAAGGTCGCCGTCGCAATTAGTGAATATGGTAAACATTTCGTGACAGGGAGATAACAGGTTCCATCCCAACTGTGGAAGCGATCTTAAGACCTCCCCATAAAACACACAGCACTGGTTCTACCAAGGAAACGGACTTGAGAGCGTTTCAATAAGTCTTAGGCTTTTGTTGCCATCAAGCTAAAATAAAAAGGTTTTGACTCAATATATAACTAAATTAAATGTATTTCAGACCAGACAGAACCGTCAAGACAAATGGAGAAAACACATGGTAATGAACAATACGTCTACTGAATGTCATTAGTCATGTTACTGACATTTTTATACATTTTTACTTTTTTCCATGTTTGTGTTTATTAAGGTGACATACATCAACTGTTAAAATATTAAGACTACCTTTTTTTTAAATGACGTTTTTACCAAATTTTCAAAATTGACATGAGCGAACATAATGACATTTTCTGAATGTAAAAACTAGCGTAACTGACATTTTGTAACAATTTCAAGAGACGAAAAAAACTGCTTTATTATAATAAAAAAACATTTTTTCCGTATTCCAATTTTCTGATAAGTATTATAAAAAAAATGAAAAACAAAACAAAACTCCAAATTGAGATATCTACTCCAAATTGAGATATCTTTTTTAAAACACTTAATAATTAACAAATGATCAGTTAAGTTACTTTCAACACTGAAATATATTGAATGCAAAAAATTACGTATGTGCTCTTACTATATTTCCGACAATATACAGTCCTGAACAATTTACAAAATGTCAGTTACCCTAGTTCTTACATTCAATAGACGAATAGGTTTCTAGTAAAATATCTTCTTTGAAGAGATTTGTGTATTTATGTATCAATGTGCGTAAGACTATTATTATATCATACTATAATAACCATTTACCCTGTATGCCACCATATTATGCAAGTTATGAATTTTATTCAGATTTAAGAGTTCTTCTTGTTGGAAAAACGGGCCATGGCAAAAGTGCAACCGGGAACACACTCCTGGGAATCAAACGAGAAAACGGATTCTATGATAAAAAGAGTCGAGTATCTGTGACAGAGAAGTATAAGAGGCTGGTATGTTGAAAGATACTATTAAATTCTCTTATTTTACCATTAAGCTTGAAATGTAAACTTGATTTTGACCTTCAACCAAGGGACTTGGTTGAGGTGTGTGCAACTCTTTCTCACATTCTGTCAATTAATTAAAAACAAAACTTATCAAGCTTAAAACTGTTTTTGAATCTTTTAGCTTGAATTATGACCTTTGAGTAAGCGCCTGTGTGTTAAACATCGCATTTTGTTAAACGCTACATGTGACTTCTCTGTTCTTATGGCAGTCGAGAATACTGAACAATTTTCCGGAAGATTGATTCATAAATGTGACCTCTATAGTGGTTATAATTTTTTTTTTAAGATTTGACAGGTTGACCCAGTTTCTATGACCAAATTTGTTTTCAGGCCTAATATTGCCAAGATAAACATTTTGACTAAGTTTCATCTACAGCAATTACTTAAAGTGTTCAGACACCCTCTGTTTAAGCCAAAATAATTGGCCAAAAAGTAATATCTACATTTTGTGACACTTGCATTTTTATCAGAAATCAACCTATTTGCGTTAATCCGGTGACATGTCAGTGTTTTTTTTATAGCATTTTCGGGGCCGATCTTCGGCTCCATTCCCCTCAAGAAAATGTATACTTTTTTGCCCTTTTTTGTAAAACAAATCCCCTCGAAAAGTAAAAAAAAAACAACAAGAGATGTGTTTGTCAGAAACACAATGCCCCCTACTGCGCCTTTTTTTACCTTTGAAGGATGACCTTGACCTTTCACCACTCAAAATTTGCAGCTCCATGAGATACACATGCATGTCAAATATAAAGTTGCTATGATCAATATTGCAAAAGTTATGACCATTTTTCGAAACCTAAACGCAATTGTTGACTGAATTTCATAAGGACAGACAGACAGACGGACGGACAGTGCGATCACTATATGCCACCCTACCGGGGGCATAAAAAAATAAAATAGAAATAAGTTTCTTATGATTAATGATTAGTATATCTGACTTTTATTTTATTTTTTTCAATAACATCTAACAAAGCATATAACTATAATTTATATGATTTTGTTGTTCTAATTTGAATTATTATAACGAGTTGTATTAAATTAGTTTTTCCGAGATCAGTGGACTTTTGCGCGAAACAAATCCCAATCCCGAAATTGCATTTTTTCCCAGAACGGCCAGGAAAAGGCCTGGAGTCAACTTATCCCTCATCACATTCAGTCTGCGTGGAAATAGTGTTCAGCCTGATGAACAGTCTCTGCACACCATCCAGGAACAAACTCAAGGAGGGAACACTGGATAGCCTGCCGAGACTGTGCATGAAGGCTAAAGTGTCTGAATTTGATGTTGAAAAGATCATATATATATTTTAGAAAAAGGACAGAGACATTCAGCTGTGAATATTACATTCATACATACAAGTGTATTCATATAATAATTATCATAACATATAAAAGTGTGGATTTGTAATTTTCCCTTTTTCTAAAAAACTACGCTTTTTTCCCCTTTCACCATTCCCCTATAGGTGAAAAAACACTGCACGTATATCACACATTTGTATTTCAACCTGATAACAATCATAAAACCAAGCAGACAAATTGAGAAGTGACTGGACCGTTAAATTCGGTAAATATATAGGTATACCGCTAATAGGCAATGGCTTTACCCAATAATTAATAAAGTGATAATAGTAATGAAACAATAAGTTCTGATTAATGCATTGAACATTTTGGTGTTATTCCATGCAGGAACAACTGAATGATGTATAGACAATCCCAGAAATTGATAACTCCCGCCCGCATTACCGCCCCTGAATACTCGCACGCGCCCATTACGGTACTGAAGAACAAAACAAGGACATGTATTGTTTGTATATGTCCCTGAACAAAACAAGGATGCAAAACGATTTTCTTGAATATTGTTGAAAATTTAAATAGTTTCTGTTATCGATCCGATCATCACAGAATAGTTTGTGTTTTTTATATAAATAGTTGTATCAGTCATTAGGTGATTTATAGAAGCAAGGTTCATCTGCATTCCTTTAAGAGTAATAAAACTCAGCATGAATTAGGTCTTGATTGTCATTTGACATGTTAGGTGACGCGTGATTTCCTATCTTAATTACAGTATCTACACATGTGCAGACATGTGGTGACACGGACATACCCATAAAGGCTTTTAATCCACACTTGGGACACCGCCTCCAATTGAGTGAATGTGTTCGTGCCTCTATCACAGATGTTTTTTCAATACCATTATCTTGCTTAAATTATATTTTTTGTATCGTAAATAAGGACGTTATAATTACAAAAATGGAATAAAGACATTTATAAGTTTAGGAAATGTAGAGAACATCATTGGAGCTATTTAAGTTTATTTAAGGCTCCATATTTTTATCATAAATTTAGATTATATTAAGAAAATCAATAAATTATGAAATCAGTTGAGAAAATATTGACAACAACACTTACAAAGTTTATTTCAGATAAGAGCTAGTGAATTTGACCTACTTTTTTGGGCTTAGTTATTGGAGGTACTTGACCCAGATTCCAACTCAGAAAAGGAATTTTGTTAGTTAACATTCTGACTAAGTTTGATCAAGAATGAGTCATAAATAAGGCCTTTAGAGTGGATATCAATGTTTTTATGACATTTGACCGGGTTACTTCATTTTTGGATGCACATGACCCAGATTCAGACTTGGTCAATATAAACATAATGACCATGTTTCATAAGGATTGAATCATATATGTGGCCCCTAGATTGGTAACAAATATTTTCTATGATTTGACCTGGTGACCTAGTTTTTTTACGTACGTGACCCAGCATCAAGCTTGGCTTAGATTTTTATCCAAATATGCATTCTGACAAAGTTTTATCAAGATTGAGACATGAATGTGGCCTCTCGTATGCTTGTAACAACATCACTTATTTCAAAATCCTTAATAACTTCAAGGGTAAGTTTTAGACCTAGTAACCGTATTTTTGCTTGTGATACCCCGTCAGATCATGCTGATCAATTTTGCCATGTAAATTAAACATCCATCCCGGCTGAACATAGTTATGCTCCTGAGAAAGTGTAAAGAACAATTTCCTTAATATGATCTAGGGGCC
Source organism: Dreissena rostriformis (assembly GCA_007657795.1). Lineage (NCBI taxonomy): Eukaryota > Metazoa > Mollusca > Bivalvia > Myida > Dreissenidae > Dreissena > Dreissena rostriformis. Next base: position 31,913 of record VMBQ01002172.1, read on the forward strand.
TGATTATCTGTTGCAACACTTCTTCCCATCATACCATGTAATTTTTTCACTTAATTTAAAATAATTAATTTTGACCTTGAATTGTGACATTGGCCTTGGTACCTTCTTCTTGCAAAAGAATAATCATACGAATCACTTACGGCAAGTTATGTAAAAATCCTTACATGCTTTACACATTTGCGATAAGTGTCAAGTACAAATTTCCTAATTCAGACCTTTGACCTTGAATTGTGACCTTGATCTTGGATTGAGGGACCTGGTTCTTTTGCTCAACATTCTCTCTCATCATAATACTGATTACTTATGACAAGTTATGCGAGACAAAGTTATGATCCGGACAAATATTCCCCCCGCCTATTCTGGTGTTCCCATGATACAGCAAATCCATCCATACATTTTTTTTCAAATGGGAATATAATATAATAATAATACTAATAATAACAAGCAAATTGGTTGAATTGATATCCTCCGCCAAACTAGAGCTTTGTCACAGACTTGACGTATACCCCCACATGCTGCATTGACACAGAATATATACAAAGGGCCATAACTCCGTTATGAACAGATGGTGTACAATGCCATTTGGCGTGCATAATCTTCATATCCATATATATACTCATACCAAGTTTCAATGAAATCCGCCGAAGCACTTCCAAGATATGGCTCCGGACACAAAAGTGCCGGACGGACGGACGGACAGACAACGCCAAAACAATATCCCTCCGCCTTTTACGGGGGGTTAATCACCTGAAAGTTACGTTGAGTAATGTCCTGTGCAGTTTGACTATTGATAAGGGCAATATAACAAATCAAAACCATGAATCGTCACAAAATATTACCTGCTTGTTTTAACAAATTGTTAAATTATATTAAATGCATAATAAAAATGTGTATAGTGAAGAAGGTAATACAATTTAGTGTTAAAATAGTTTTGTTGGTATAGTATTAAAATAATGACCAATTTTTTGTAGGTAGAAACACGCTTTGGAAGAAAATTAGAAGTTGTGGACACTCCTGGAATTTTTGATACATCAACTGAGCATGAATTTGTGTATGAACAAATAGTCCAATGCATAGGAATAACATTGCCAGGCTTCAATGCTATATTCTTAGTACTGAATTCAGAAGACCGGTTCACTTCAGAATTGGTAAAAACAGTCGACATTTTCTTTAAATTGTTTGGAAAAAACGTTGATGAGTATGTGTTTGTCCTTTTCACTCACATAGAATCAGAAGATGAATTGAAAAGCTTCATTCAAGGTGAGGACAAAAAGCCAGATGATGATGGAGAGAGGGCATTTCAAGAGCTCAGAAAACGAAGTAAAGACAAACTGTTGTTTATTGATAACAAAGCTGACAAAGATGACAAGGAAAAAATGGTTTGGAATATTTTAGCAGCAGTGGATGAAGCCAATGGCAAAGCATCAATACCATACTTCCGAAACAAAATCACCAGAGAGCTGGAAAGAAAGGCAAAAGACTTCTATCAAATAAATGTATGTGGTTTTGGATCTGAGCGGTCAAAAGAAGGTAATCATTTAACTATGTCCTTATCACAATTAACATTATTTTCAAAATTTCAGGTATAAAACCAAAGGGCCAAATTCTTCAAAACGTAATTGGTCTGTGCAGGTAATATTCACAAGTTTTTACTATAGCAACATAAGGATAAACTACCCCACTTTCTTAAAGCCCTGCTTGGATGGACAATAACAATTATAAAACTCGGTGCAGATATGATGAAGCTATAAGGACAAAGGCCCTAGGTCACTCTAAGGCCCAAACAAACAGAACTGTTAAGATCGTATCATCGGAGCAAATGTTCTGAGGATGATCCACCAAACATTGGACTTCTTTAGTGTTCTCAAAGTTTTACTATAGCCATATTAGGAAAACTGCCATGCCCCGTGGCAGCTATGTTTTTCAACAGACCAAAACTAATTTTCGGCGTAGCTGTTTAACCCAGCTTTTCACCTTAAATGACCTTTACATAACGCAAGCAGACCTGAATGAATGCATTCAAATATTTCATTGGCTGATTTGATCACTATCCACCAGAGCATTGGCAACACCACCGCGTCTTTGTAGTATAGGATGTAACACTCTTCAGCGTAGGGAATTGCGGACTACTCTCTGCGTGTTCATACGAAACATAGACACACATGTTTTCCCAGTTACAATTATGCATTACCAGTAAATTCCATCCCTAAGACTTTCAGGGTCAGTGCTGGGTCAGTAAATCGTCAGGGGAAGACGGAATGTACTATCAATACAGTAGATTAGGTGAAATTGAACTAACATTAAATTGTCACATTAGACTTAAATGTTTGCCAAAGGGAATTTTGACAGAAGAACTATTTTAATGTGCCTAAGACGAAAACATACTTATATACTAAAAATGCCAATTAAGATGTTGTCAGTTTTTTGGCGTAGCTGTCTAAGCCAGCTTTTCACCTTACCTGACCCTTGTAAGTGTCCAATAAAATTCAAATAAAATTTCCCGCGGCTAGCCGCGAATAAATACATTTAATTTATTCCATTGGCTGATTTGAGCATAATCCCCCAGAACATTTGCAAAATGGCCGCGTTTTTGTAGTATAGCGTGTAACACAGTTCACTGAAGGGGATGCAGACTTCTCATTGGTTCGCGAATGTAGCCGGAACTTTACGATTGTACGTTGCTATTCACACTGTCACGTAGTTAACGACGCAAGTCTCTTTATAAACACAAGTCCCTAAAGATATTGAAAACACAAGTCTCTTTATAATTTCGATTCGTTTTAATCCCCAAGTAAAATAATAATTTCATACAATAATCAAGATACTCAAAGTTCTAATGTCTACCCTAGTCTCCTTTTTTATGTTTCTAGCTGCTGGTTTTATACCCGCTCATGCGGAAATACAACCGGAAACAACTTGTTAGTATAGTGTAACCATATCATAAAAACATGTCAACAACTCGGTCTACACCTAGTGAAACTAGCTATAAAGATCATTCATTTTGGCTTGCTTACATCATGACTAGGCTAGAGGCGAATGAAATCGACTGAGATTATAACACTAATTGACATTATATTTCCCCCTCTCGGGGACCTTTTGCGTTACTCATTATTTTTGTAGGTCAATTTGCGATATTTGACAAATAGATTTTAAATTACAATTTACAAAATTAGCGTTTAAGTTTTGCTGCTTAACATTTTTTCTTAAATACTTTATAATTATATATATATATGTATATAACAAAATAATTACAATTGTATACCTTAATTTTATAATAATTGTATACCTTAACTTTATAATTATAATTGTACGTATTCTTTGAGGCTAATTTCTACACAATTTACGTATGATTTTAACATCTTATATGATAATATTGTTCACTCAATCATACAATAATAATCATTTTAAAGATAATTTGTATACAATTTAAGTACGATTTTAACATCCAATATGATAATTGTGTTTACTCAATCATACAATAATAATCATTTTAGAGATGATAACAATGTTATGAATGTCTCCATGATTATAGTTTATACTATAATACCCTTGATCTAAATTTGTTAAACTCCGCGCAACTTATTAGTTCTTTTGAAGATAGTGTTTAATATGTATATGTGACACACCTCATTTTCATCATTTTAGATTTTTATATTTTACGATATAAAGATCTGACCTATACAACTTTTAAAATGAAGGTAACGCGGGCAGTATATGATAAGTAAAAGTTTTATCTACATATGAAGGTCAAGTACATAAAACGTGACAATAATGAAAGAGACCCTACACCATTGATGAAAAATTTTATATACTTTTATTCCTCCATATACAAGATACGAAGATCACAACACAATATAACTATATATAAACAATGGTTCAGATAAATACAAACATAAATGATATATATGGATGTTAATATCACACTATATATAGTTAGATATATCACCAGCCAATGTGTAGCCTAGCATCGAAACACGAAATTGCTAGACAGACTTTATCTGCATATGAAGGGCATGTACATTAAACGTGACAACAATGACTGAAAACCTACACCCTTGATGAAATACTAATGAAAAATGTCGAAAAACAATGATGACAACAAATAAGAACAAAAAATGACAACAATAAAATGAATCAACACAACAGAAAAAAAAACACAAAAAAAACACACACAACAATTGTACTCGTTATATGTACATGACAATTGATAACTACCATGAGACACCACGACTAGTCTTTAATCTTTGAGGGGAGTGAAAAGAAACCTAACTAACCAGTCATTCCTGTGTGTCTGAGGGTGTGCGTCAAATATGTTTGTTTTAGCTTTAATGATATGTAAGTGGGGTTGTATGTGACGAGAGTGTATTAAAAGCAAGTCTGACTGGTTAAGTTCTTTGAAACAAAAGCGGCAGAAATATTTGTTGTTAATGACCTGGTATGGGTTGCCACAGTGGAGGTGATAATGAAGGGTACAGCAATGTGTTGTGGTGCTGCCTAATATGTAATACCCACAGAGTTGACAAACGCGTGGTGGTTGCCATCTTCTGCGGTGACCTTGAGTGAAGAATTGATGGATGCGTTCGTATAGTTGGTTATTGTCTGTGTTAACGAATGTGATGATGGACATGTTGTTGTGAATTTTAAGGGGAAGGTAGGTGGAGCGTTTCAGCCATCTAAATACCTTAATGGATAGTATTGAGTTGGTACCGTAGGTGGCAATGATAACCTTGCAGAGGTAATAGTTGTGAATGTATTTGACGTTCAGTAAGTGTTGGTACATTTGTTTGTGCAGAACTTCTATGTCTAAGTAGTCGATTAGGAAGACCAGAGTGTCAGTTGTATTTCTCCTGATGTGATCATGTATGTGAAAACCGAGATCTTATGTGTCTGTTCGATGGTGTCCATGTTCTGAAATGTGTGTATGAAGAATCTTATTTGATCAAGCTGTGATTCCTTGACAGGGAGAGTGATAGGAATGAAATCTTGAATGTAATATTGTGGGGAAAACCTAATGAGGGCTTGAATGAATGAGGAGTGGTGAAGCCAATGAGTGAGACATATGAATATGTCGATGGTGTACATGGTGGTGATTAGTCAAGATTCGAAATTAAAGTTAATAAATCTGTGACTGGAGCGGAGGCGGTGGATGTGGCTGTTGATCTTGGAGTGGCGGTTGGATGTGGATGAAGATGCTGGTATGCCTGCGGATGTGGTTGTAGATCTGGGAGTGGCGGGCGGAGGTGGCTGTGGATCTTGGAGCGGCGGTTGGATGTGGCTGTAGATACTGGTGTGCCTGCGGATGTGGTTGTAGATCTGGGAGTAGCGGGCGGATGTGACTGTATATGCTGGAGTGGTGGACGGATGTGGTTGTAGATCTGTGAGAGGTGGGCTAATGTGGCTGTAGATGTTGGGGATGTGGCTCTAGATGCTGGGGATGAGCTTGAGATGCTGGAATGGATGGCTGATGTGATGTGGACTGGATGTGACGCCTCGTTGATTGCGAAGTTTTTGTGTTGTCGCTGATTGGTCTGTATGAAGAGGGACTCTCTGTGGCACGCGTTGGTGGCTGGACAGTGAACGTCGTCCTGTGGTATAAGGACTTCTAGTTGTGAGTAATTAATGTCAAATATAGTCATGAAGCACATATATTCACAATGACAATCATGTGAGTTCCATCGAATCAACGACGAGTACGAACGAACAACACCATCACCGATTATGTACAAAAGTGTGCGCAACTAGTTCATCAACTATGTTAAGGTTCCCTTGATCAAGTCACTCAAATATGCTGCTATTGGAATATCTGTTTCTTCACTTATGTGTAGAGTATCTTGGAATTTAATATTTGACGATATGGATGAAAGTCCATCAAACAGCTGATCAATGCTGATTATGGTTCGCAACTTGAGTCTACACGTTGTAGTCGTCTTCACAGGATAGTTATCCTCGAAGAGACGGATACAGAGACGACAGCGTTCGTATCTGTTGCGAGGGTGCCGAGGGCTTGATTAGGACCTCAGATGCGAGATGATCGCACGTCGGTTCGAAGGCCACGCCCGCATAATTTGGAGGACTGCTTACTCCTAAGCTTGCATCGCCATTGGCAGATCGCTTAAGGGCATGTGCAGGATTATTAAATCGGGTTTTGCGTTTACATTTACAGTAAATAAAAATTGCTGCACCAGAGCTCAGAGTAGTTCCCACGCCTATTGCAACATATCACCAGATAGGGAAGGTATCGGACGTCACGTCTATGTCATCTAATTGTCGTAAATTTTGTAGTTTGGAGATAAGAGTTTCCATGGGGATTTCCTTGATGTTGGATAGTTCATGAGTCATTTCAATTTAAGTCAAATTCTTGAGGGATTTATGGAAAGGCAGCCAAATGGAGGTTCCCTTAAATGTCGGTAACGTAAGTCGTTCAGTTGGGATGCGGGCTTGACTGGAATTTAGGTACCATGCATTTAGTATAAAATGTTCATTGTATGCACGGCAGTTCATGGGTACATTAACAATGTCTATGGGTGCCACCGCTCGAGCAGCTATTTTATTTTGGGAATGGTCTTGACAGATGGTTACCAGGCGCAGGTCTTGTCTAGAAACGATCGCCCAGTTTCCATAACCTAAGTACTTGGAAGCAGGGAGAATGGTGTATGGGTGAATGACAACTTTGCAATAGTCGTTAATGTTTTGGGTATTATTGACCAGTATAGCAATGACACGTAGTTTAGACATGTCCACTTGATACAACGTGATTGTATGTCACAGGTACGTTGTGATTGACATGTCCGTAGTTCGTGATATGTCAAGAGGCAGTAGTGAGAACGTGATTGATCAATTAACAAGCCATTAGTTTCTAATTCGTAAACAGCGGACATGTTGTAATGCATCTTGTTGTCAGTCATGCTTTCATTTACAGGTGAGTATGGCATGTCAAAATTAAATATGTCATACACGTCAAAACGGCTGTCTACTTCAAGGAGCGGAATGTCAATGGTAATGATGATAGCAGTAGGTGTCATTATTGCAGTTGTTGTGGAAGATAGGTTATAGTGCCATAAGTCGGTTTTTGGGTCAGATGGTAGTTGGAGATTGTGAGGTAGTTTTGTCGCAATGTCCGTTAGTATGTCTTTGAGATGAATAGGTGAGATAAGGGATGGAAAGAGCTTTCGAGTGCTGAGCATGTTGAGCTGTTCTTAAAAAGCTTCTAGATGGAGTGATGCGTGTAAAACAGCTTGGCTTAGTTCGTCAACAATGAGTTTAAGGTAGTTGTAATTAACTGTATAATCTTGGATTGCATGAGTCATTGCCTGCATACGCTCATGTGTGGTTCTGATTTTGTCGTCGAGTTGTTTAAGTGTGGATATCAAGGTATTAATGGAATGACGATTTTCCGACATGTGCTGTTGAATAACATTTAGAATCGATAAACTATTTTGTAGGACATGGATAACAGTTTTCTGACTTTCTTGAAGTTGATTTTCATGTATTTGAATATTACGGATATCAGAATCGTCAGCGGTTCCAAAAAGAAATTTAAAGAATCCACCGAGAGGTAGTAATGAGCGTTTTTGGGCATGACTCAGCGTTTTGTAATCTAGATAACTGTCAAGTACGTTGTCATGATCAGAACGGATGTATTCAATTTCTGTGTGGAGTTGTGCTAGTGATTGTGCAAAAGCGTCAGTCTGTAACACTAGGTCATTTCTGCGAAATTGGTCTTTCATTTCAGTTGTGGCATTTGTAATATTGTCTAGTTTTATTTCTAGTTGATTAAGATACGTAGAGAAAACAGTGGTATCAAGGAGTAAGGCTATTTGCCAATGAGCTCTGGTAACAGACACTTCGTTAACTTTTTGGAAAATGACATTTTCATTTATTTCAAGCCCAGCGATCATGCCTAACGACCATACAACAATACATGATGGTAACATCATCTGAAATATTTCACAATAATTAGTATAGTAGTTTTACATATTTATTTTACCATAACTACGTATATAATTTGGAGTCGTTTAAACTTGTCGACCTAATTTGCTTTACTGTGGAGCCTCTCATGTAATCATTTACATATGATCGGCCATTGCCTCAAGGCAAGTAATAATTGCTTTCTTCATAGCGATATTTCGACGTTGAGGTTTCCGTGTCAATTTTCGTTTCCGGGGTTTTATTGCAACTGCGTCAATCTGCATATGAGCATCAGATGAGTCAGTTTCGAACTTATGCGTAATTGGACGATTTTTACTGTTGTCATTGTGACTTATATCTGATTCATCAGAGCTTGAATTTGCGTATTTAAATTGTTTATTCCTTAAGTGTTTTGCAATTCTGCAAGAGGAATATCTTCTTCGTCATCAGAGTTGTCACGAATTTGACGGGTCTGTTTAGTAATGTTAGGTAATCCGCGTGCTGATGTATTTGAGTCGTTATCAGAAGATGATGTGTTCTGCGCGAAGGCTAAATTGGCTTTTCTTATTGGGCGCGCTAATGGTTTATCTGTAATCGGCCATTCGTCAATATTAGCGTGTCTGATCTGTTCTGCATGAACTTTAACCGTTGAGTTGTCTAATTGATTCTTGATTATGTATGTCAGAGGTGATTTTTATTCAATTATACGATAATATGGTTTCCATTTACCGTCTAATTTATTATAAAGTTGAAAGTCCTTGTTAGTATACTGGGTCATTGATTTCAAATGTAATGTCCTGCGCATTTTTATTCGCATATATAGCTCGTTTACGTTTAGATTTTTGAATTTGGGCACATACATTTTTAAATGATTTGTGTTGTTCTTCTAATATTATTTTATGGTACTCCTCACCGTGGTATTTACGTCTTGGTTTTAATAAATAAGCAATTGGGAGGATAGGGTCTCTATTAAATACTAGAAAGAATGGCGTATGTTTTGAAGTCTCGGAAGTACTAAACCTCATAGCTGCTAAAGTCATGTTCAAATGCAAGTCCCATTGTTGAACATTTTCTTGAACTCTTTTTGATAAAATGTTATTGATAGTGGAATGTTATCTTTCATTCATGCCGTTAGCAGCAGGGTGATATATTGTCGTTTTAACGTAATCAATGTTCATTGATTTTAATGTTTCCGTAAATGCCGCACTAGTAAATTCTTTACCGTTATCTATAATTATTCTGATTGGGCATGAATGCCGACAATAGATGTCATTCAATAAGAAATGTACAATGAGGTCAGATGATTTATCAGGGGACGGAAATGCTTCAATATATCCCGAGTACTGGTCTAGGAAACATATTATATATCTAATGCCAGACAATGTTTTAGCATACGGACCACATACATCTATTGATATTATCGAAAAAGGAAATGGTGGTATTGATGTATCGGATGAGATGGGGCCTTGATCGCTTTCAAATTTCTACTTTGACAGACGACGCAATTTGATACGTATTTACTGAGTTCATTAAACATTTTTGGCCAGTAATATTTCTGCTTGATAGTATTAAATAGACGTTGACAGCCTGGATGTCCGTTTTCCTCATGATATTGCTTAACAACTGCATTTCTGAACCGCTTAGGTACAAATAGCCTAAGGGTAGGTTCATCTTCTACATTTGAAATGTAGTATAATATCTCCTCAATTATAAGAAATTTGACTTCCTAATTTTTAATTGGTTTTCCTAAACGTAATCGTGTTTTTATTTCAGAGATTTCGTGGTCTTTTTCTTGCTCTATTTGCATATTATATTCTGATATTTTATCGTTTGGTATCATATCATCAGTCGGGGCTGTTTGTGACCTAGTGTTGTGATCAATTATTTGTTTGTGGTTAATATGTGTAGAGTCAATTACATTTATTTCATATGCCTTTTCTTGTTTATTGATTTCGGAAGTGATTGTATAATGTTTATCGTTGATATCTAATTCTATTTCTTCTTGATCACCATTTATATTTTTAATTTTAGTATAAGGGGGTCTACTAAGGAAATCAGCAATGATATTCTTTTTTCCTGATATGTATTCAATTTGACAGTTGTAACCTGCTATGCTCAGGGCCCATAATTGAATCTTTTTATTTTGCATCGGAGATTGAAGAAGGTATTTGAGTGGTTTATGATCTGTCCGAATGATTAATTCAGCATTGTGCAAGTAGTGGTGTAATTTATTTAAACTATAAAAAAAATGCTGTAACATTCTTTCTCTATTGTACTGTACTTGCATTGGGTAGGACTTAATCTATGTGATATGAAAAATATTGGTTTTTCACCTGCGTAATCCCCAGTTTCATTGTTTTCACACTTTTGAGTGAGACGCGCACCTACACATTTATCGCTCGCATCTGTGTATAATGTGTACGGTTTATTTGGATCAGGATATGACAGATACGGTATTTGTGTTAGCAAATCTTTTAATTGTAGAAAGCTATCTTGACGTTGTTTTGACCATACAAATGAGACATTTTTCCTGGTGAGATTTATAAGTGGTTCTACCATTTTGGAGTAAGAGGGACAGAACCTTCTGTAAAACCCAGCAGCACCTAGTATGGAACGTACATCTCTGACGCATTGTGGCCTAGGGAATTGTCTAATTGCTTCAACTTTCATAATATCTGGTCTTATACCATTTTCGTCTATCACAAAACCTAAGTACTTAGTATTTTGACGTAATAATTAACATTTTGATAGTTTTAGCTTCAGGTTGTGACTGCTGAGACGTTCTAGCACAGTATTTATGTGTGACAAGTGGGATTTTAAGTCAGGTGAAAATATCAGGATATCATCTTGATATGCTACTGCAAAATTCTGACAACCCTTGAGTACTTTATTAGCTAATTCTTGGACGATTGGTCCACCCTGAGAAATACCAAAGGGCATGACCTTAAACTCAAATAAACCACGAAAACCAGAAGCAAAGGCTGTTTTTTCTTTGTCTTCTTCGTTTACTGGAATTTGCCAATATCCTGATATTAAATCCAAACTCGTGAAGTATTTACTTTTTTCTAACAAGGCTAGTGTATCATCAATAAGAGGAAGTGGTTAAGCGACTGGTTTTGTTATTTTGTTTAATTGTCTGAAACCAACGCAAAATCTCTTATCTACTTAATCCTGTTTGTTGGCATCAAGTGTATTTTTCTTTTTATCAACAATAACAATCGGAAAACTCCATGGTGATCTGCTTGGTCTTATAATGTTTGCATCTAACATTTCGTCAATTGCTTTGTCTATGAAAACTTTATTGTTTAATTCTGTTCTGTATGGTCTCAATTTGATGGGTGGATGGTCGCCTGTTGGTATGTTAACTTGTACTGACGGTGTCCGAGTAAATTCCAAATTATTTCTTGCAAAAAGAGCTTTGTGTTTTAGAAGTATAGGAAGAATATTTTCTTTGTGATCTTCACTTACATGTAAATCTGATAAAATTTCTTCCTCAGATAGACCCGATTATGGAGGATTATTGTTTATAACTTCTTGAACTGAGCATATTTCATTATCATTGATTGATTTTATTCGCCCTATCGCGCAACGACGTCTGAGTTTAATTGTTTTATGCGTATTGTTAATAATTAAGACAGGTATTTTCTTGTCACGTGTTGTTTTGACGACTGCATTAACTATAGTCAAACCAGGTTCATTATCAAAGAAAGAATTGCTTATTTCATTAAAATAATATGTTTGGTTCGATTGTACGCAGCCTCGTTTAGTTACAGCAAAAAGTCTATAAGCAGTTTGAGGTTTTAAGATAGTGTGCTTAGTCAATCTCGCAATAGTAGAAAGGTGTACATCTTCTTCTAACGGTACATAACAGTGATCAATTCTTAAACAGCCTGAATCAAAATATAGACGGACGCCATTGTCTTGCAAGAAATCTCTTCCTAATATGACATTTCTATTTATGTTTTCAACTACAAAAAACATGTGTTCTTTAGAAACGCTTCCTATTTTAAATTTAAATTTGACGCTTCCGTGAACATAAAGAGAATTTCCATTAACTGAATTTAGATTGACTTTGTTGTTTATGAGTATTGGTTTACGTTTAAACATATCATAGGTACGTTTGCTAATTAAGGAGACTTCTGCTCCACTATCTATGAGGCTACGAAATTGAAAACCAGCCATTGTAATGACACAGGAGTTCGGACTTCCACACAAAGCAATGTTATAGGTCGGCACGATTGTTTTCTTATCATTGACCCCACTATGATAAGAGGATGCTAGTTTTTTTATTCGTAAATTGCCTAGGTTTGGTACATTCCCTACTAAAGTGTCCACGTTTACCACAGTTCCAACAGTCGATTTTGTCTTTCCAGTTTTTGTCAGGTCCTGTCTGATAATGTTTATTGCGTTGACCAACTGTATAAGAATTTATCTCATGTTTTCTACGTCGGCAGTCCTGAATGACGTGACCAGGTCTTTTACATTATGTGCAGTTTGTTGATGGTCTGAGATGGTCGATTTCCATTGGGGTTTGTTCATTAATGGTCGTCGGGTTGTAAAGTCTGTTTACTTGTGTTCTTAGTTCAAAACGGGCCCTAACTTTCTGTTCGTTCATTGCACTTCTTACAGCTATTGCTATAGAGGCAGGATTCTCTCTCATTAGTTTCAATTTTAAGTAATCTTGTGACAGTCCGTCAATAAAATATGCGACTAATTGTTTTTCAACAACTGCTAAATTGTCCTGAATATTTTCGTAAGCTTCATATGCTAAAGATAGTAGTCTTTCTGCATAGATTTGAACGTTTTCGTCTGTCTTTTGTTTGTTTTTAATAACGCGAAGGAATAATGTGAGTCTTGAACTTCTGCAAATCTAGCTTTAAGTTCTGCTTTTAAATTATCCCATGTCTGGTCCGGATTTTCGGTCAAGTATCGATGGATATAGTCACTAACAAGTCCTCTACTGGATTGATATGCTACTAATTTCAATTGATCCCCTTCTATATGTGTAAGCATCCCATATTTTTCTATGTTTTTGAGCCAATTTTTAAATTCTACTGGTTTCCCATCAAATGGTTGAACAACGTGAGATACACTCTGAGCGCCAATTGCAGTCGTAACACCTTTAATTTGGTCACTTATATTTTGAAAGAAATTCGGTATTATTTGTTCTGCCATTGTGATAATCAAGCCTTAGGAAATAAAACAGCCACTCACCGGAAGTCTTTGCAACGGCACGCCCTGGATCGCCTCGGCCTGTGACGTCGTAGTGGTTGTTCCGATCCTGATCACGGCACCAAATTCACACGTGTCACGTAGTTAACGACGCAAGTCTCTTTATAAACACAAGTCCCTAAAGATATTGAAAACACAAGTCTCTAAATAATTTCGATTCGTTTTAATCCCCAAGTAAAATAATAATTTCATACAATAATCAAGATACTCAAAGTTCTAATGTCTACCCTAGTCTCCTTTTTTACGTTTCTAGCTGCTGGTTTTATACCCGCTCATGCGGAAATACAACCGGAAACAACTTGTTAGTATAGTGTAACCATATCATTAAAACATGTCAACAACTCGGTCTACACCTAGTGAAACTAGCTATAAAGATCATTCATTTTGGCTTGCTTACATCATGACTAGGCTAGAGGCGAATGAAATCGACTGAGATTATAACACTACTTGACATTATATTTCCCCCTCTCGGGGACCTTTTGCGTTACTCATTATTTTTGTAGGTCAATTTGCGACATTTGACAAATAGATTTTAAATTACAATTTACAAAATTAGCGTTTAAGTTTTGCTGCTTGACATTTTTTCTTAAATACAATATTGTATATAACTAAATAATTACAATTTTATACCTTAATTTTATATTAATCTTTTACCTTAACTTTATAATTATAATTGTACGTATTCTTTGAGGCTAATTTCTACACAATTTACGTATGATTTAAACATCTAATATGATAATATTGTTCACTCAATCATACAATAATAATCATTTTAAAGATAATTTGTATACAATTTACGTATGATTTTAACATCCAATATGATAATTGTGTTTACTCAATCATACAATAATAATTCAGAGATGATAACAATGTTATGAATGTCTCTATGATTATAGTTTATACTATAATACCCTTGATCTATATTGTTAAACTCCGCGCAACTTATTAGTTCTTTTGAAGATAGTGTTTAATATGTATTACGTGACAACACTGTATTGCGGAGGATACCGGATATAGTTGATGTATCACGATTGAGCACGCCTATTGCAGCCCTAATCTTTACATAGCTGCATTCAAAATGCCCTGGTTTATGAATAATATGTAAAATTGCATTTCGTTAATTATAAATAGCATTGTAAATATGCTTAAACGAACTTTAGCTAAAGCGCACTTCCGTTCAACACATAAACACAGATTTTGGCCCAGTAACAATTACGAATTAAATTCCATCTGGTTAAATTTCAGGGTCAGTACTCAGTCAGTAAAATCGTCAGGGGAAGACCGAATGGACTATCGTTAAATGCCATATGATGATAACACAGTTTGGCTTTCAAGATATAAAATAATATATATATATAATAATAAAATATAAAATGAAATGAATAGCAACCTATCGGTAAATGCTTCTTATTTGTACTGTGAGAACAAATATACCGAAATAGAATAGTATCATGATAAAAGGAAAATCGTTAAATTATTTAACCACTCTTGTGAGCCGTTCATATCCGATTAAACGAGTGCGTGACAAACATTTGATTTATTACGTAAATAGACACAGTGGCAGTATACTTAAATTATATTATCCAATCTATACGTTAACACATCGTGATATATACCGTAATAAATCGTATAAACTTTATAAACAGTGTATGCATTAAACTTATACTGTTTACTAAATAATTGATATACGATGGATAAAAAATTAACACGTGATGAACGTCGTGCAAAATTTAGTTTTTAATTAAACTCTAATTATATTGTCTGTTTTAAAATTGTATGTTTTCAATTAAAGTCTTTTTTATAGATATTCTTTGTACTTAATATCTGGAGCGCTCAAGTTGTGTGGTTGACCAGGTGATTTATAAGTAGAGTGACACCACATCTTCATCCCCATGCTCGTTTTCGCAAATTCTAGCCTTCCTTGGACAGTTAACAGTATCGGAGTAGTTCGTACGTTCGTCCTCATTTAAACTTATGTGCATATTATGCGACTGAGAATTTTTCAGAAAAAAACAATCCCCGACATGAGTCATAACTCCTTGATCTTATTTATTTTTGAGACAATCGTTTTTAACCAACAAAAACAATTAACACCAAGGCTGTATATCTTTTTAAAAGATATTACTTGTTTTAACTGACCTAAGGTGTCAGTATAAATATTAACAATACATTTTTCATTCAACTTGAAACACAACAGATACTATTTAAAATAAGATAAAAATGACATTATATCATGTAACAACTTGAATCAACTCAAATATATTTTCCCTTTGTTATAAAAGTAGTTTGTATTTATTTTTAAAGAAAAAAAAACAATACATTATGTTGTTTATGGGGTGCATAACATATACTGAGAAAAATCTTCTTTAAAACCACAAGGCCCAGACGGGTGTTTTAATAGCATGTTAAATCACATAGGTTTTTTGCCTGATTGAAAGGTCAATAATAGGATACACTTTCCGCTACGCTGCCTCCTTTTTTACCGTAACTTGGTATAAACAAAATACAAATACTACACTTCACAATGCATTTCATGAAAAAATATATTTCAAATAAAGTGGCGGTACACAGAATTGTCATTTTGGGAAAAATCAAAACAAATATTAATGGTTTTACATCATACTATTTTCTTTAATAATTACTTAAAGTCCTGTTTCAATTATGGAAGTGATATGTAAGATCTACATAACATCTGGGAGCTGTAGAAAAGGTCCTTCTGTGTCTTTTGTAAGATTATTATTTTAATATGATTGATTTACATTGTGTTAATAAGTTATGTTCTTAATATTTTTAGATCTAAGAATTCTCCTCCTTGGGCTACCTGGCCATGGAAAAAGTGCAACTGGGAACTCTCTTCTTAAAAACAGATTGTTTAATGAAAATGCTTCAACACAGAGGAACATAGAAAACCAGACCCAAGTAAGTCATACTGTGTAGTGTTAAGCTATTTAAATGTTGTTTACACCAATAATTGCAATTATATTATTTGCAGTCACCAAATGACAACTAGTATTTGTAAACCATATGGAACCTTTTTTAAATTTTCAAAAGTGAGGCGTTTTATACGGGATCCCGTAACAGTGTTTTTAAACACGAAAAATATCTTTAAAAAAAAACATGGTTAAATTTCACACACAATTTTCAATCACAAAAGTGTGTCTAAATAATCCATTTCAACTTACTTATATATATTTGTTAATTATGTCTAATTCAACAAAGAACACATTATAAGTTACATTACTAAAAACAGCATTTTCATGGACTTTTTTAAAAGTGCAGAGCACGGGTAATTATATCATTCAAACACTGGTATCTACGCACTGCGCGCTGACAGCATCAAGTTTGTGTTCCTTTGTTCTCAAGCAGATACCTAAATGTCGGACTGTTATTACTAAATACAGTTTAGTCCCAGTTTTCACAGCTGTCAATCATATTCTTTTTCATAATCTTACCAGCAAATTACCACTTAGGCAGCCTAAAACACAAATTATTATCATTTAAACTGTATGTAACAATACTTACTTATCTGAATGACAGAAGGTCTATACAGCATAAATGATTCGTTTTAATTTACAGAAAATGCAATAACCAAACTTTTATAGAAAAGTAAAAGATCTCAAGTTCGCTGCCCTATTAAGTTTTTATTGAGTAATCAATATAACCCACGCTTTCCATGCGAATGACCTGACGTTTTACATGTTCTTAATAATATAGCTTTTATCTGGACTAAGGATTTACACGATAAACATGAGCTCTGTTTATTTGAAGCTAGAGTTTGGTAGAGTCGCATTAACACTAAAATCTGAAAGTGTTTTTCAGATGAGAAATTAAATCAATGGCCGTTTGAAAATTCTAACATACTTTTATCTATCTGCCAATATTTAACATACGGATATATTTCACCTCAAGCAACAAAATAAATAAGGTAATCAATTACACGATTTGAAATTGAGATTCATATATCCTGCAAACAATGATATAACACAAAACACAAATAATGGTATTTATACATGAATTTAGGCTATCATGACTTTGCGTTCGAAGTTTGTTTGAAATAATAGCCAAATAAACACGTTTGTAAACAAAGAAAAGTGACGTCTTTACTATAAAACATTTGTATTGCAAAACAACAAGTGATCAGTTAACGTAATTGGTGTGAAATAAATTGTTGGGCCTTTGTAACATTTCAGCAATATATGTTTTCCATATATCAAGTGTGGGCAATCGTAATGAAGCATGTAGTGTTTTATTTTATTTAACATATTGAATAATTGGAATGATGAGCTTGAAATGCAAACTTCCTTTTTTCCCAAAAAATTGGTTGAAGGGGGTGATGGATTATTGAGGAAGCTAGGGGCGTTAAAAAGGTACAATATAGTAAGTCTTCATAAAGTTGTTTGTTTCATACCACACAAGCTTAACATTTTGTTGTATTTACTAAACAAAAAGGGCCATAACTCTTGAAATGTCTATTTCAAAGAACGAAACTAGTTTTGAAGGTGCAAAAGTTCACATGCTGGTTAACATGTTTGTAAAGTAGTAAAAAAAAGCCTGTGTAACGTAGCTGTATGTTGCTGGTATTTGAAAATGAGTTTTAGAGATTATTAATGGATGTTTGATTGTTATAAAGAATGTGATTGTATATGCAGAGCATTAAAGGGAAAACCCCCAAAAGGCATATTTAAAAGTACAGTGCAAATACGTTTAATCAACAATTAGTCTTGAAGGTCGACATTACCTTGCAGTACATAACATATGCTAGTACAGACAGAATATCTTATGAAGTTTAAATAATTGTTTATTCAAGTATAACTTTATTTTCCCAATCTAGTTCAACCAAAAAGAACATCAATTGATATGGTCAAATATGCTTAATGAAGCGAAATCTGACAAACCCAAAAGTTATTATCTAGACATGGTCATAAAAAAACATTGGTCAAGCGTAAATAATTGTGTCTGGCACTTTTCTGCTCAGTCATGTCATGATGCATGGGCGATCTATCCAATCAACAAGAGTTATTCGATGGGGTGGGTTTAGTTAATCGGGGAAAGAGTAACAGTCAACCAATCAAGAATGGGATAAGACATATCTAAATTTTATATTTATTTACCTCAGAATAAAATGCTGTGTTTTGTTGTAAGAAATTCATTCTGAGTCCTAGTTTGACAATTGAGTAGAGCAGTCACGCTTTCTTGACGTGGCGGCCCTATTGGCCTCCGCGCTGTGAAATTGTATTTCACGAACATTAGCAAGCGCTGTTTTAGAAATTATTCATCAGAAATAAATTGCGATGAAAAAAGAAACGAGCTTTGTTTGTTACTGTGTTTAACAATGATTATGTTACACCTTTTTTAACTAAAAGGGACAAATCTTCCAGATATCTTGAAAAAACCCTATTCAAAATATTGAGTTGCACAAGTTCAGATGGTGCTTAATATGTTTCTTTAGTTTTATTACTCTGGCAGTAATAGTTTCTGAGTGACGCATCTTGCAAAAATTAGAAAGTAAGGACATGAAAAGAGCATGGAAAACTTACTGACAGTTTTTAGCTCTTAGGCTTACTTGAGCACTAAGCCTCAAGGAGAGCTATAGTGATCACCCTATGTCAAGCGTCCAGTGTTGTTTGGTTTGCCGTGTGTGGTTTGCTTCATCAACATTTAGCTTGTTTCAATTGTAAAGGCCACATTTCTCATCCAATCTTGATGACACTTGTTCAGAAAGTTTATCTGCACAATATATTGGAGAGATCTAATCTGGGTCACGTGCATCTTAAACCTGGCTACTAGGTCAAATGTTTGAAAACAAACTTTTGACTTGGTCAGAATACTTATGTTTACAATATCTAGGCTGAGTTCAAATTTGTTTTTAATGCATACACAAAATAGGTCACTTGGGAAAATTGTTGAACATCTTGTTACCACTCTTGAGGCAATTTTTCTGACACAGTCTAGATGAAACTTTGTTTCTATGTTATTCCTGACAATATTTATGCCACGTTTGAATCTGCATTACATTCATGGACAAAAAAGGTGGACAGGTCAAAACTTATAACCTTTTTACCACTCTAGAGGCCACATTTATGACTCAATCTTGATGTAAACTTGGTCATAATGTTTTTCTTGACATTGTCTAGGCCCAGTTTCAATCTGGTTCACATGCATTGAAAAACTTGGTCGCCAGGTCAAATCTTAGAAAAACATTGTAACTGTGGAACCATTTTTATTCGTCAGACATTAATTTTCTTCTTTTTCGTCAGTAGACGAATGGACGAATTTAAGTTCCTAACGAATTATTATGTCCAATGTTTTAACAAAATTAATACTGAATTACCGTTGACATGAGACATTAAAATCCAACGTAATCCACGCATGCATACTGCGTTTGTTTTTTAAATCAAGATAAATCTGGTTTTGACACAAAGGGGTGTACATTATATAGTGTACTTAACTGACATGTGACATTTCCTGTAAAACGCGAATGCAGTACAGCTGTACCGAATGCGTTAACTTCGTTTAGTTATAATAATAATAATTAGCGCAAATTGTTAACAACTTAATTACCCATGGTGTGTATTATGTTTTTTAGGTGTGTGAAAGTGAAGCCAACACGCGACTGATCAAAGACAATAAAAGAAATTAAAATAAGTAAATGTGTATCGATAACTGTATACATACCGCTTTTCTTATGTGCATACATATCCGATAATCCAACATAATAACAACATCAATAAACTTATTACTCCAAACTGTGACTATGGCTAGACATTTTGTTTTTCGTCGTCTCCAACAATACACGATATTTGTGGCACTTGATTTGTACATTAACACAGCTATGTTAACTATCTTAAGCAACATTGTCTTACAGCAATGCAATCCTTTTATATTGTTATGTGTAAAAGTTAAATCACGAGTCCATATTACTTCAACTATGTTTTACGTCTGTGTTTACATCTTACATGGATGGTCTTTATATATATGTACAATTGCTTTGTAACTCTTATTCTGTAATGTACCTATGCAAATATGACTTTACTCTTCATGTTGGGGTTGCCTTAAAACGTTCTAAAATTCAAAACAAGCTCTCGCCATAGTAAGGGTACCCTCAAGCACAACATAATCACTTTCTCGCCTAAATGCAGGTACTAAACATATGTTATTTTACTATATCAAATAACAAACACGAATGATATAAAATAACAAAACAATATACATACGCATCGAAAATGTTTTAAAATCCCTGTTTATTACCCGCGTACAATTGCCTCCGTTTGCCTTTTGGAAATGATTGTTTTGGTACTGATTATATGTTGTAGTGTCACGGGGGCCTTCTCGGGTAAGTCGGGTTCGAGTCCATATGGCTTCTTCTTATTACCGTCAGTGTTTTATGCTTCAGCACCGGGATCACACCTTTACAACCACCAACCTCCATGATTTCTCAAACACCTAAACATACATTCCCTGGTGCTGCCCTGTCTGTGACGCAAATTCTGTGCTTGATTTACATATTCCTGTACGCCTTGTTACTAACATTGTCTGGCGAAATCGAATTGTTCCCAGGCCCTGACCCCCAACCGCATCAAAATTCCTTCTCAGTTCTTACCAACCACGGTCTCAGTATAATACATCTCAATATCCACTGAACTATATACGCTGAACTACGCATTACCAACTTCAAAATACCATTCCGTTGTGATCGAAAATACTGCATTGGTGGTGGAGTAGCGATCTACGTTCGGGAAAGCATACCTGCAACGACGCATACTGATCTTCACATCAACAACCTAGAGGCCCTCTCGGTTGAAATCCACATAAATCATCGACAACTTCTTATTGGTGGAATTTATCGTCCACCAGACTCTAATAATACACAATGGCTAAACATGGTACAGAGATTCGACCAGGCATTTGATGGACAGTTTGCCAACATCCTAGTTACTGGCGACTTCAACATTAACCTTTTAACCAATCATTCCAACAGACTAACAAACCTTATGGACTCCTACAACACTGTATAACTCATTACCGCCCCTACACACTTTACTGAACACTCGTCTTCCTTTATTGATCCCGTCTTCATAAAAAATCCTACACAAGTGCTCTCAAGCTTCGTTACTGACCATTTTGTTTCTAATATTATTCGCTTTCATTTTCCAGTAGTCGTTGTTCTTAACTTTTCAAAACCTTAGCCTCAAACTTACAAGCGTCGCATCTGGTTATACAACGAAGGCGACTACACAAAATTTAGAAACAATCTCACACAATTTAGAAACAATCTCAAATCAGTTAACTGGGACTCGATCATCAACGAGCCAGATCTTAATAGTTTGGCTGATAAGGTAGATGACAAAATCTGTTCTGCTGCATCTGATAGCATTCCAAACAAGGTAATAACAGTTCGACCGGAAGATGTACCCTATATGACCAAAGAAGTTGGCCTGCTGATAAGAAAACGTTACCGCTTTCACCAAAAAGCAAAACAATTAAACACACACGCAGCATGGGCTCAATTCCGTAAATCTCGTAATGAAACAACGAAAGTCATCAGAGACACTAAAAAAGCACACCATGAAAAACGTATTTCCAAAATAAACTCTGATAATATCGACACTAAAACCTGGTTTAAAATGGTCAAACAGCTTTCAAATAAACAGTCTTCCACCACTATTCCAATGCTTATTGACAACGGCACAGAAACATCGACAAACGCAGAGAAAGCTGATCTCCTAAACATCTTCTTCACTAAGCAATCAACTGTAGATGACAGCACACACACGATCCCTGAAATTAACTCAATCACCAATAAATTCCTCTCAGATATTCAAATATCAGCACAGGATGTCCTCGACGCAGCAACGCTCATTGATCCTTCAAAGGCAAGTGGCCCGGATTTGATAAGCCCTTTAAAGAGGGAATTCATGAACTTTGAGTCCCGCTGTCTGCCATCTTCACAACACTTATTTCTAAGTCAGTATTCCCATCGTCATGGAAATTAGCTAACGTATGCCCCGTTTTTAAAAAGTCCGACCCTTCAATTCCTTCTAACTATTGTCCAATCTCCCTTCTAAGTTGTCTTGGAAAACTCATGGAACGCTGTTTCCATAAATATCTATACAACTATCTCATCCCCAATAATCTGATCACACAATTTCAGTCAGGTTTTATGAAAGGTGATTCCACGGTCAACCAGCTGACCTTGTTATACCACGATATCCTTAAAGCTCTTGACGAAGGTAAAGAGGTTTGAGCCGTTTTCTGTGATATTTCAAAAGCCTTTGACAGGGTGTGGCATCCTGGGCTCCTCAAGAAACTATCAGCAGCAGGCATTCAATCTTATAAATTGGTTCAAGTCTTATTTATCAGACCGAAAGCAGCGTGTCGTCTTTGGCAACTCTTCTTCCTGTTGGACTACAGTTGAAGCTGGTGTCCCGCAGGGGTCCATACTTGGTCCACTCCTCTTTCTACTCTACATCAACGACATAGTTACAGACATCCAGGCAAACATTTGTCTATTCGCCAACGACACCAGTCTGTACATAATTGTTGAAGAGCCAGCCTCATCTGCTGTCACTTTAAATCTTGACTTGTCTTACATAATCTCATGGTCCAAATCATGGCTGGTCTCATTTAATCCTTCAAAAACTGAATGTATGCTCTTTTGTTGAGAAAGAGCAATCAAACCTACTCATCCACAACTTTTAATAGAACAAATTTCGATTGCCCAAGTCAAAACTCACAAACACCTAGGCTTGGTCATTTCTGGAGACGCCAAGTGGTCTTCTCACATATTATTTATCCTTGAAAATGCCTGGCAGAGAATCGGTATACTAAGAAGCCTGAAATATACATTGACAAGGTCAGATCTTGAAAAGATGTACACCACCTTTATAAGACCACTTCTTGAGTTTGGCGACATCATTTGGGACAACTGTTCTGTAGCCCAAAAAATTACGTTGAATCTGTCCAAGTTGAAGCCGCAAGGATCGTGACAGGTGCTACAAAATATCGCAATATCGCCCGCCTTCTCAAAGACCTAAACTGGGAATAACTCTCCCAACGAATACAGGCACATAGTATGGTGCAAATATACAAAATACTGCAACCTTCTATCTATGCAACCTGATCCTTGTTCGCACATCCCAGGCCTATGACCTCCGATCCCAAAACGACACACCTCCAGTTTACGCAAATACTCAACTATATTCTAATTGCTTCCTCCCTTCCGTCATCCGCCACTGGAACAATATTTCTCCTGACGTCAGAAACTCCAATTCACTTCTTGAATTTAAGAGAAAAATCACTCATTGTCCAACAAAATTACGTCCAATATTCAACGTTGGTGATAGATTACAAATCTATCAGTCTCGTCTGCGACTTGGCTGTAGCTCCTTGAACTACGACCTCCATCGTAGGAACCTTACTTCTTCTCCGGATTGCATATGTGGCGCCATTGAAACTCCGTCTCACTTCTTCCTTCACTGTCAAAGGTATCAGCACATACGACAGTATTGTTTTACTTATCTTCCATGTGCAACAACCGTAAATAACCTTCTAAATGGTGACGAACATTTGACCTAATATAGTATCAGTAAAATACTATATCATTTCTTCGCGTCCAGCAGTTAATTGAAGCAACTTAACGATTTGACTCGTAGAACGATGCTGCTGTGGACGTTGATCCGACCCTAGTAGGGGCCTCTGTGACAATACGCCTTAGTACCTTCTTAATCAACTATCCATTTCGTTTTGTATGACATATATCCACACTACCATGATTCCGTTTTAACTCTGAACCCAATCCAATCACAATCCTAACATTTACGTGAGCGCATCCATGCTCTTGTGGCCGCCTAAATGCAAAACATATATGAGTCAACTCCACCATGTAAAATAATTAATATAAGCTTTACGCTTGTTTTCTAATCCATGAATTTTATTCTTTGCAACAATGTATTGAATTGTATGATTACGAAATGAATAAATACGTATAAACTAACATCAATACAAAAATAAAAATATCTGGCCATTTATGGACGAGTGAATTTAAATTTTGATTAAATGCAATACGATACAAAGCAACGTTTTATTGCTTCATACGCAGTAATGCAAAAAACGTGCTTCCCGGGGACTTTCTGAAAACCTGGCGAAACTGAAAGTTAATTTCTGTAATTAAATACCCTGCGTTTGCATGTCACGAAATCGTCTGGATTTTTTTTTCAATTTCTCCTTGACTGTTATGTTTTCCATTGCATTTTAGCAGACAATATTTAAATGTGTATTATACACAATACATAATGTCCACAAATATCCATGAAATGAAACATGCCTCGTAAAACTTGTCAAAGCTTTCAATGATTCAAAAGATTGATAGCACAAACAAAGTAACAGCATTACCGGTAGTGGCTAAAGGTTACTAAGTCCCACTACCGTAATCCACTAAACATAACAATGAACTAGTTAATGGTGTACAATAATAAGGGCCAGTTACTATCACCTGATAACAAAAGACTACTTAATTGCAGGTGATGAACAGGGCCCACCTCCTGCAAGTGACTCCCAAGTTATCCCCTCTATCACCACAATTTATTGCAACCGCGATTTAGAGCTGACGAGTATCACAAACAAATCGAAAATGACCTGACGATTTTTTTTTATTTTTTTTTCAAAATCAGAAATTGACAAATTTATGTACTTACAAAATTGTCATTTTTTTATGAAATGGTTTCACAGTATCTCTCTTAAAGCCAGAATTATGGCCAAATCTTGGTGAAACTTGGAGAGAATATTTATTCTTATAAGTGAGACAACTGTTATTAATATTTATTGAGGAAGTTACTTCCCTTGGATTACAATGTTATACATGATAGTTATGTTTACTTGTGTGTATCATTTGTGTTTTATTGTTATTGAAGGTTCCATTGTTTTATGCCTTTTTTGAAGAAGGCGGCCTAGATAAGTTCCATTGTCGATCTGTACATCTGGATGAAATTTTCTGTAACCTTTGTGATATATTGATGTATTTTGAAATATTTTTGCACCAATGTAACCATTATAAGATGATGGGTTGCATGTAGCTCCCATCCTTGTACCTCAAGGTCACACTTCAGAGATTGAAGGTCCTATAACAGCTTGAAAATTAAAATTACGGTATTTTGCGGAATTTTGCAATAACTTGGCACAAAAAAAATATCATAAGATGAAAGGTGGTGTGTAACAACCGTCTCCCTAGTCAAATTTGGCATGAAACAGCTTGAAAATTCCTGTCTCAGAAATACCTTGCCGTTTATTGTAGGATTATGAAATAATTTGGAAAAAAGTAAATCATCATAAGATCAAGGTCATACGCACAACGAACCATTCAAATAGCTCACCCTGATTGAGTTGTGCACAGGTGAGCTTAAAACAAACTAAAGGCTGTTGCAAGGCAATGACTGATCCCAGTAGCACTCTAACCCCTTAAAGCTTAAAAATTATAATTTTATTTTGAATGTCAACACAGTAGGGTTTGCCCAAAACGTGGTTACTCAGGTGAGCAGCTCTGGGACATCATGAATTCTGAGGAAATATATATATATATATATTATTTATTTATTTATTAATATATATTTTATTTTTTTTAAGAGTGGGAAATGCAACGGTCGTAAAATACAGATTGTGGAATTCCCAGTGATCCCTTCCTCCAGCCAAAGTGATGAAGATTTTAAGGAGCAACTCTTACAAGCAGAAAAAACAGTGCATCCCGGATTTCATGCAGTTTGTTTTGTAATTGATCCAAACGGAATCACAGATGTAAAAG
Organism: Dreissena rostriformis; assembly: GCA_007657795.1. NCBI lineage: Eukaryota > Metazoa > Mollusca > Bivalvia > Myida > Dreissenidae > Dreissena > Dreissena rostriformis. The sequence goes on from VMBQ01002172.1 coordinate 57,846, forward strand.
ACCAATTCCAACGAGTCATGGATTACTTTGGAGATGATGCCAATGATTACGCTTTTGTAATCATGACATTTACTAAAGATGAAGATGAACTTGAAAAACTCTTGCATGCCAATGTTGGGGGAAAGCATCCAGAAGTTGCACCTGTATTCAGATTTTGTAAGGATAAGGAGCTGTACATAGACAATAAGGCCTCACCAACAGAAAAGGAAGAAATTATAAAAGACATATTCGCTTCCATTGATGTTGCAAATGCGAGGAAGCTAACTCCTCACTTCAGTTCACGGTTTAAACAAGTAACTGCAGCTACTGAAGCAGCTAAAACTGAAGAAGCTGCTAAAGCTGCTGAAGCTGCTATTAAAGCTGCTGAAGCTGCTAGAGATGCTGAAATAAAACACAAAGAGGAACTTCTTAAAACTGAGCGTGATGCTTTAGAGGATTTCAAAAAACAAATGACTGAACACCATACCAAAGCTGCTGAAGCTGCTGAAGCTGCTCACAAAAGGGAACTTGAAAGAGAGCGTGAAGCTTTTAAAGCACAACAGGAAGCTTTAAAAGCACAACAGAAAATAGCTGAGCTTTCTTTCAAGGCTGCGCAGGATGATGCAATTCGAAGGGAGCGTGAAGTCTATCAAGCACAACAGGATAGGGCTGCGAAGGGAGAGGCACATCGAAGGGAAGCTTTGGAAGCACAACAGGCGATGGCTTTTCAAAGGAATAATGAAGCATTACAAGAACAAAGAAGAGACCGTGAAAGACTTGACAGAGTTGAACAAGAAAACAGAAACTTGCAATTGGAATTGACAAAAATGAATTATGAAAAACAGAAAAAAGATGAAGGGTGTACAATTCAGTAAATTCAGAGAAGAATTGTATGATTCTTTGTATCATAGGCCTTTCCATGCCATTTTGGGGAAAAATGCAATTTTGGAATTGGGATATTTTTTGTGTGAAAAGTCTTCTAATTTAGGAAAAACAACTAAATATAACTCTTTTTAACAAGTCAAATTAAAAGAAAAAAATCATATAAATTATAGTAGTATACTTTGTAACATGTAATTGAAATAAAATTGAGATTAAAAATCATTAGACACTTCTTTCTTTATTTTGGAAATTGGGAGAAAAAAATCAAATTGGGATTTTGTTTTACAATTTCGCTTAGGGAATGGGTCCATTTAACGGACTCGTAGAAACACCAGGAAAAAGCCTGTATGAAGGCGATAGTTTCATATATTTTATATGGAAGATGTTACCATATAGTGTTAATACATCTACTTGTTTCAAATACTTGATTTTATGTGGTAATAAAACAAAGGCCTTAATTTTTCTTCACTGGAAAATATTTCAGGTTGAAAGTAGAATATTAACTATAATGAAACAAAGGAAACAATAAGACAAAAAAGCATGATGATGTTTTGTTTTATAGATTCTTCTCCTTCTTCAACAACCTATGTTTACTATTCTTTTTTGCTGTATAATGTGTAAAAAAATCCATTTGGAAAATGTTGCTCGAAAGTTTTGTATAACTTACAATCAAGACTATTTTTTTTACTAATAGCTTGCTTTGGAAAAGAAACATTGTAAAGAACAGCTGTCAGAATATATACTATGATCAAATAATGAAAAACTTAATGACTAATGGGCTATAGATCTGGTTAAATACAATTTTTGCCTTGGCTATCAACATTATGCACATAAATCCTGTGAATATAACATCATATAGAATGGACCACTAGTCAATAACTGAATAATTATTAATTATATCCAACTTTGATTTGCAAGACTTTGATATACAAATATCAAGGACAAGTGATAGGAATAGTAAATATTTTACTCCAAGGAGAATAATTTCAATGAAGGCTGAACAAAAGCTTGGAAAGCTTGTATCCTTGGTATGTTACTGATGTGAATATTGGAAAGCTTGTATCCTTGGTATGTAACTGATGTAAATATTGGAAAGCTTTTCTCCTATCTATGTTACTGATGTATATATTGGAAAGCTTTTCTCCTAACTATGTTATTGATGTGAATATTGGAAAGCTTTTCTCCTATCTATGTTACTGATGTGAATATAGGAAAGATTTTTTCCTTTGTATGTTACTGATGGAAACTTGTAGCCTTTGTATGTTACAGATGTAAATATTGTAAAGCTTTTCTCCTATCTGTGTTGCTGATGTGAATATTGGAAAGCTTGGTTCCTCTGTGTGTAGCCGATGAAAACATTAGACAGCATTACGAATTATTCTTTGGATTTTGCTGATGTGAATATTGTATGATTGTTTGAGTGCTAATGATGTAACTTTGAAATGCTATATTCCGTTATATGTAGGTAATATTATACAATACTTTTGTACTATTTGTTTCCGTGTATTACCATGTTTGTTTTTATGTTAATTCTGCAAAGATAGGAATGTTTTCCTCCTTTGTATTTTACTATTGAGGATATACAAATCCAAGTTTATTTGATATCGAGTGATAAAATATTTCAAACTATAAGTACACATTCCACTTAACACTGATAAACCAAACTTGCTGCAGGTGTGGGCAAGTAATTATCTTTATATTTTTATTAGTGATCGACTACTTGAAAATTGCATTTGATTTTTAATATATTCTAAAATTAGTGTTGTCAAAGTTCATTAAAAAATTACCATTTTGAAAAAAAGCCAAATATAAATAGCAGTTAAGTGTTTGGGGTAAAATGCCTTATATTTTCCTTGTTATATGCACATGTTTGCAATATAATATGTTAGTACCATCCCACCACACCCTATCCCAACACACAAAAAATCCTCTATTTAATTGGAAGATGCTGAGAATTTTTAGCATCCATGCTTATGTTCTGTAATTGGTAAGAATAGTGAATACCATATTTTGTTAATGTTCTTTTTTTTTATCTTACAATAGCTGTGTTCACTTTCCTACACATGGGATAATTTTGTTGATTTGAATGTTATTGGTAAGAAATGTAAACAAACATAGTTCCTACTTAACCTGATAATATAAACTTGCAATAACTGTATTCCTTTTTACTACTGCAATGCACATTATGAATACCTGTTAATTATAGATGAAACTGAAGGTGCAGAACATAGAATAACTGAGTGTGTTTGTATGGTAATTTATTGATTGTATTCATTATTTTGTAAACAATGATTTTGGTAAGCAAAAATATATCTAGGTATGTTTTGTTTACGGGCAACGAATGGTTACTAAAGTTATCTTAAACGTATGTGTGTGTATGCTAGTTATGAGAACATTGGGAATAAATGTTGATTAGTTAATGCAAAAGTATAAAAAAAAAGGAAAAAGAATTACTAATCTTTGTATGTTTTATGTAACTATGCACTTATATCTGACAGTGTTTGTATGGTACTGAATTGAGCATTAATAATAATAATTGTTATAATAGCAATATTTCTGTATGAAATTAAATTAATTATTTGTTCCTATTGAATGACTGGTAAAATTAAAAACCTTCAATTGTGTGCATGTAAGGGATGAGAATAGCAAAAGATATTAAAACAAAATAAAAAATAAAAAATATATATATCCAAATAAATACATGTATCTAAATCTTCGATTCACAATGTTATATAAATCATTTTCATATTGTATGTTCTTTCTATGTATACAAATTTATTTAGAATTTCTGTATAAAAAAAAATATATACATAGAAGGCCCATTACCATCTCATAAAAATCAAATTATTAAACTGTTCGTAACCTTTGCTGATTGGATGTGTAGAAATTCTATTACAGTAACTGTAACGTTCCAAAAATATGGCATACCAATTCCAGGTCAAAATGAAAATGTATTAGTTTGCAAAGTTTTAATTTAAAGTTATTTTCTCTTGCTTTCAAATCACAGATATTTAATTTCTACCAGCAAAATGGATATCATGAAATATTATGCTGCTACAATTAGCTCACAAACAATGTAGAGGCAATTTTGCAAATCACTATGGCTTAACTACCCTAGGAACCGTAACCCGTGACTGCCTGTGTGGATAACTGCAGTAAAATCATGCAGACGACGAATGCTAAAAGCGTCTGCTCTAACCACCGCATGTGCCTGTTTATAGTTCCCACTGTACGCTCCATAGTGTGTATGTATTCAAAAGTATTTAACAGCTTGTAAGACAACGTTGGCCAGTCTAGTGTTTATCATTGAAATCTGATCATATTGGCTGCTTTCACTGAAAACTGGGCTTAATGCATGTCAAATAAGATTTGCCTGTGCACACTGATAAGCTGTATCAATGATTTAAAAAAAAACACATCTCGACCTGTGCTTTAAGACACACTCTTTATAAATTTGAATGGGTTGTGGTCATTTCAAACTTGCGATATAAAAAGCTATAAACATAATTTTGAAAACTGAGTTGCGTTTAAGATTATACAACAGCGAACAAATTCCGTGCCTTCAGCGCTTTGATTTGTTATTAGTGGGAAATTACAATTGCAAGTATTTGAACACTCCAACAATACATTTGTATGTGGCTAAAGATGTTAATGGTACACTATAATCTAATGACTTGTATCTACAACTGACATTGAAAATAAGTGTACCAGATATTAAAAGTTTTCAATCCACCATGATGAGCGCTAAAATAAAGTGAATGACCTTGGCCAATATTGGCCTTTTTGCTTTTGCTTATAGGGACAAGGCTTTTTTTGCTTTATATGTATATATTATATTGTGTATCTCCTTTTGTCTGTTATATGTATGTTATCTGTTATAATTATGATGAAAACAGAAAGTTTTATTCAAGTGGCATATTGATGGTATTTGACTCAAATACTGACATCAAATACACTCAATATCAAAGTGAACATTTAGAACATTTAATTAACTTGATATAAAGAAAACTAAATTAGTTATTAAACAAACAAACAACATAAGATAAGGTTCACCTTATGCAATTTTGAATTCCATGCCAAAGTCAATACAACTATTAACAACAACCTTTTGCCAGCAATGTTAAACACATAAGAACTGTTGTATTTATAATGGGTATGTTTTGTTAACTAATATATATAAAAAAAAATACAATGCCTTCCCTCACATTGTTTGTTCAAAACATATGCATCAAGGATTTCATGGGCTATTTGTGTCTTATAATGAATGCTCTTGATAGCTTATAGCAAATAAAACTTTTTTGGACTATAATCTTTAAAGCCTTAATATAAGCAGCCAAATTGCACAATCTTGAAAAATAAAACGTCCAAAACAAACTGCTGACATTTGAAATTAAATTCAAGTTAAAATTAAATAAGTGGATGAAGCAAATAAGCATCATGCAGTTAAAATATTTGTTATTGTTCGTTTGAGCCCATGGGATCTTTGTTTTAAGAATGTGTTAGTGTGTGTGTAAGATTTCCCTTTTTGTATGTTTGTTCCATGTATAAACAGCACACGTTTCATCTAAAAGTTCAGATTAACAATATATATTTCATAAAGCACAACAACTATCTACATCTTGACAGACATGTGTTGCATAACAAGGGGAAGATCAAGAATGATCTCTTAGGTACTATGCAAAAATGTGGATACTTTAATATTTACTTTATTTGTTATCAATTTCATGCCCATACCAAGGGATAAAAGGAAATGTTCATGTATTTATTATCTGCAACTAAATGAATAATTCAATACATTTTTAAAAGTGTTTGCATCGGCCAGCCAATAGAAAAGCAGGCTATATTCCAAAAGACCATCACTATATCCATTCTCTGTTGATCTTCCCTTGACTTTAGACAATCTTAGCACTTGGTTTATTTGCACTAACCCATTTTTAGATGATTTATTAAAGAAACAACTAGACTTCAAAATCAGAGTTTGCATATATGCAAGCTACCAATGTTGTTTATGCTTTTTACTTCTTTATTAAGAATGGTGCAATTGAGAGATAGTTAATACTAAATTTTACTTGACTTTAAATCATGTTTAAAACTTACGATAATATAAAGATTATCTTTAATTTTTAGTCTTTAAGACTACAAAATGGTTGGTGAATGCAGGCAAAGATACTGCAAGGTAACCAATGTGTATTATTAGTCATTGTTTCATAAAACCTGCAATAGCAATAAATAGAAAAACTTTCATGATCATTGTATTTTGTTAAAAAGACCTTTTGAATAGCAAATGGTATTTCTTTTGAAATTGTCAATATTATCATGCAAACTTCTATTGATACTTAATTAGCATTGTTTTTACATGGAACTGTATGTCTTTACAACTGCTTTCTGTGTTTTCCAGAAGTTTCTGTTTTTTGTGTTTAAATGAATTAATCATTTTTGTTGAATCTAACAGATGAAAGAAATATCATCATTTTTTATTGAAACTTGTTTTGATGTTCTTCCCACATATATTCAGTTTAATATGATTAGCCATGCACAAAAGCTGGGTAACATGTTAATATGAAATAACATAACATTCTTTTGGAAACTCATTTTCATCAGATTGATCAAGATCTAGTTCAAAATAATTCTTATTTTTGGATTTTGAAAAGGCTGTTAATAAAGGTGTAAATAATTATTTACCAAGAATTATCTTCTTTTTTTTTTAAACAAAACAAACTCACTTTTGATGTATTATAATAAGTTTGAATCATGCTTAAAAACTAAAAGAATCAATGTAGTAAAATAAACAAAAAATGTGTATAATAAATTCATTTAATATTAAGATTCAAAAGTATAATCAGGAAAAACTTACATTTAACAATTGTGAAGAATAAACATACAAACTCTGGAAAGCACATTCTTTATAGCCCTGTATGTGTGAATAAAAAAATCTTCTTTAAAATGACCTTGTTGTTGTATTCACATCTTGTACAAAATTACCTTACTACATTATTGTTGCAATCATATTAATATATGGATATAAATATGTGTACAATTCCATTATTTAGTTAAAACCTAGTTTTAGGTCAATCACATCAAAAACCTAAGGCTTATTGAAACACTCTCGAGTCCGTTTCATTGGTTGTACCAGTACCTGATGTATTTAGGGGAGATCTAAAGAATGCTCCCACAGTGGGGATCAAACCCATGACCCCCTGGTAGCTGGCAGTCATCTCTTTGATCCAATGATTTCACTCAGACCCCTCACATGCAATGTGTACATTATTAGTAATATAATAACATAACATAACATGATAAGAATAAATAGGGCGCAAACAAAAGGCAAAGTCAAACTGGAATTGTTCATTATTGTATATGATAAATACAAAAACAAATATCAATTGTGTAATATTTTACTGAAAGAATATTTCAGTTGAGGCCTTTTCTTAATTCATACTACATCTCGGATTAAAGGGACTGTAAACCACGAATGACAAAAAAAGTTAAAAAATACCGTATTTTTTTACAGTTATTAGTTTAAATTGATTAAAATATCACGACTGGTATATTACATGACTTGAAAAAAGTTCATATTTTCAGTATATTCGGTAATTAAATTTTGTGATGTGAAATCGAAAGTACATCGCAAAAATAGGTGACATAACGATATACACACTATGAATAATGCAAGTAGATTGATCATTTTATATATAAAATATATACAATTCACTACGCATGCACAATTTGCATTCCTGCGTGTACCACGTGACGATGATGATCAATCTACTTGCGTTATTTATAGTTAACTGGTAGTTACCAGGTAGACATACCCAGTAAAAATAAATAAATAAAACATAAAGTAAAAACATAAACAAAAACTTGTTTCAAGTAATGTTATATACCAGTCGTGATATTTTAATCAATATAAACTAATAATTGTAAAAAAATACAGTATTTTAGAACTTTTCTTTTTTCATCATTCGTGGTTTACAGTCCCTTTAAGGTCAAAATAATTCATAAATGTACACAAGATGTTTAGAAAACATGAATGCTCCTGACTTGCAGCCAAATTATCAATGTGTGCATTTATTACAGAGATTGCATGATCCACACACCTTGACCTTTTACCTCTTGATTTTAAAATCAATAGGGGTCATGCGTCTAGCACGACTTACCACAATACTTATGTATATTACAATAATTAAAACAAATTATCTCAATATTGTGTGGAAATGATTTTCATGTAACAAACCCCTTTGACCTTGACCTCTGACTGGTTGTCTTAAAAATTGGTAGGCTTCTACCTTTTCTCATGAACGAACAATAGAAAAACTTTATAATCGTAGTTAAAAGTGATCTCTTGAAATTCTGTGGAAACAAACTTGTTCCTGCAGAAAACAGATTTTATGTTACAAGCCTTTATGACATTTGAAGCGTAGGACTCAAAGTTGATAGACTTCTTCCTTTCCCACAAATAATTAACACAACAATTTGGTATTTCACACAAACAAATTTAATGCCAAAAGCTTCTACTCTTGACCATGGCTTAAATTCAATAGGTTTAGCCAACAGTATCCAACACACCCACAATGATGATGTAGATTGAAGCATGTTTTATATATATATTATACTATAATAATATTTAGGTTACAAGCATTGACCTTGAACCAGGTGACTTCAAAATCCATAGGTATCTTCCTTTCCTCTCAAGGAACCATGCTAGATATATGTTGTTTATGTACGTAGTTTCTATACAATAGATAAATTTGTACTTTCGAAGGTTCATGCACGTATTTCAGCTTTACAGTGTTATGACCCACACTGAAAGTCACTTTTTTTACTAGTTTACAAAGCTGCTTTGATATGTAAACTAAAAATAACAAAAAATACTGGTCAACGATGAAGAGCCCCAAAAAGGCTTAAATTAAACTGTACAAGCATGGCAAGTTGAACTAAGATTTGTAATCATCATGGCCGTAAATCACGGGCGCCACCTCTTTTTTGCGATGCATTAATAAATGAGCCAATTCTACTTCCGAGGTGGCGCTAAGGACCGGATGTTTTGAATTTCCCCGGATAATTTTTCAGTGTTAGTAGGTTTTAGATGTGTTTTCAATATATTGCACATTATGTAAAAAAATCCGGCAGTGTAGTGCGATTTAGGGAAGATTAATTCATCCACAAATGTGCAGAAACATACAATCACAACCCATTTGGAAACGTGAGGACCTTAATTAGTTGTGACATGGTGGAGTTTTTGAAAGCAAATCGATGTCTTTTGTCTGTGTGACAAGCAAATTTCCATCCGATTAATTTGCAAATGACATCAACCGATTGTGTTCAACATAAAGAAGTTGCTGCATGCACAAACAAATTGACTTTGTGCAGATTTAATAGATAATTTTGTATTTTTCCAAAAGAGATGAAGCCAATGCAAACGAGGTGGCGCTTAGGACATGTGGTGGCACCAATGCACAATATATGAATCATTACATTTGATAGATAATGTTTCTTTTTCATATTTATTTTTATTTTTCAACATAAAAACAGAACATAAATTATAAACATTCTATAAAAAACAATATGTAAATATGTAAATATATAAGTAACCAACTCAATTAAGAAGTCAGCAATCTGAATAAAACATATTTTACGATATAAACCCAAAATATATAAAGCTCAATAAATCCAATAACTAAATTCTCAACATTCTGAAAATATTTCTTCTACAACAAATGTGATAACAAAGTAAGATAATTTACAAAATAATAAAACAAATGTTACTTCTGCTTGAAACAAAGAGTTCTGTCCCCTAATCCAAATGCTTATTTCACTAAAAGGCAAAGGTAAACGAATTATTGAGTCCAAAATATGTTGTTTTTTTAGTCAACGACAGAAATCTTCAAAATCTCTTTGAAACAAATGTTTCTTCATAATAATGTAGACTTTACTTTTTCGATTATATTTCTTTATTATCGAATAAAGACAAAGAGATCGAACACCCATCCTGGAATACCACACAAAAAGTGCATGGTCGGCAACGAAAATTAAAATAGCTTAAAATGTGCATTGGCGCCACCTCCTGTCATAAGCGCCACCTCCTTGGCATTGGCTCCATCTCTTTTGGAAGAATGCAAAATTATCTATTAGATCGACAAGAAACCAATGTTTTGTGCATGCAACAACTTGTACATGTTCAAAGCAATCGCTTGATGTCATTAGAGATTTCATTTGGTGGAAATTTGTTTGTCACACGCGCAAAATACATCTATTTTCTTTTGAAAACTTCACCATGTTACAACTTATAAAGGTCATCACGTTTCCAAATGGGTTTTTATAATATGTTTCTGTACATATGGAGATGGAAACATCTTCGCTGAATCGCACTATATTGCCCGATTTTTAAAATAATGCGAATATGTTTAAAAAAACATATAAAACTTAATCACCCTGTAGAATTATCCGTGAAATGTCAAAACATCCGGTCCTTAGCGCCACCTCGGAAGAAGCATTTGCTCATTTACTAATGCATCGCAAAAAACAGGTGGCGCCCGTGATTAACGGCAGTAATGATGTGTCAGTTTGAACCTTGACCTGTGATCTTTTCACTTAACAAGAGCACCGCATATCGGGGGCCAACGCTCGGCTGTGGGTGCTGGATTTTGTTGTTTTTTTACCTTTGACCTTGAAGGATGACCTTGACCTTAACCTTTCACCACTCAAAAATGTGCAGCTCCATAAGATACACATCCATGCCAAATATAAAGAGGACTATGACAATACCTTGGGTTTTCTTCGAAACCAGCCGAGCTAATAATAAAAACTGATTAACTTGAATACAAAATACTTAAATACAAAATACATCCTAACAACCATAATTAAATGACCCTAGTGCAAAAGGTTATGTGGTTAATGTCAATGTTCAACAACAATTGTCCAGCTTGACCGTGACCTTTGGTTCAAAGGAAATCATTCAAAAAACATAAAATACCTACCTTACACAATAAACTAAATTTAAACAAGAGGGCCAAGATGGCCCTATATCGCTCACCTGTGAAATGAGCTTGCCCAGTGGCATGATTTGAACAATCTTTGTCACATATCAAATATCAAAGCTGCGTGCTTTGTGGTTAAAGATAAACAAAGTTTTTCAAGCTTTGACCTGATCCATGTTATTCAACGGACCGGAACGACTTTTGAACTTAACAAACATATCATTAAGACAAACATTTTGACAAAGTAACAGGAAGATTGGGCATGAAATGTGACTTCTACAGTGTTTACAAGGTTTTTCTTTTTTTTACCTAGTGACCTAGTTTTTGACCCAGCATGACCCAGTTTCGAACTTGATCGAGGTATCATTGGGACAAATCTTCTGACCAAGTTTCATGAAGATCGGACAAGAAATGTGGCCTCTAGAGTGTTTACAAACCAATGTGGACAACGGTCGGACGGACGACGGACAAAGACCGATCCTAAAAGCTCACCTGAGCAATCAGGTGAGCTTAAAACTAAGACATCAAGATTTTTAAGTTATAAATACCAACTTATTAGTTTCCAAATAAATGATTAGTAAACAAATACAGTATTAGCTAATAAATAAATAAATTACCACAAGAGTGTGTAATTGGCAGATGAGTAATTAAATAACTTGGTGCATGTGTGAAAACTGAATGATTAAATGAGTAACTGAATGAACCAGTATGCGTTGGATGTGTAAGTGAATGAACGAATAAATAATAAAGAGTATGAGTAACTTTTTAAATAACTGACCGAATTTCTTTTTAAAATATACAAAAGCATAAACATTTGCATGCCCCAACACAAAACTGACTACAATCCTACTCTAGTCCAACGTGTTGACGCTCTCAAATATTAAGCTACTTTTTATATGGGTAATAATTTAGCCCATATAAAAAGTACCTCTAAATTCTTTGCACGTCTTATAAAATAAGACTAAATCCTACTCTGGCTTAAGTTATGGTTACCCCAAGAACAGCCATACATCGAGCCGGTGCTGGATGACCTAACAAAATATAGTGTTCATGGTTTTGTATGAAGAAATTACCTTATAACTTGGTATCTAGGTCGCAATGTCGAAATATATTTCGGATAAATTTGTTGTCATCCGGGCACTGTATGCTGCAATAATCCAACTCCCAGCTACTAACCTTACGGTCGTTGAGCTGTGCGTATGTACTCATAAAAGCTCAAAGCATTCAGGAAGATCTACGGGCACTGTGTGTCAAAGACATCCAAATCCGTTAATAACCGGAACGTTACGCGTCTGTTTGATGTTATTGGCCAATTAACGATAGACTCTTACAACACATTAATACAAGTATGAAACATTTCTTAAATATCTTGTCCATACGAATAGCACCGTTCATTCACAGTTGTTCAAGTCCCATAACAACAGCACATGATCGAAGCAAATCCCTCGTGCTGCACGAAAATCCCAAACGTTTCAAAAAGTGTCGTCTGATTCGATGTCGATGTCGTGTTGCACGGGATTTTCAAGCGTTCCCATCTTATGTCTATTGTTTTACTGTTGAAATCGTGGAGCACGAAATTTTCGTGCGTTTCTTAAAGTCTTGATTTCTTGGACCCGGCCCCAAAAATATGCGGTCATAACGCAGAATCAATTATTGTTCAAAGCTCAAAATAAAACAGAGTATGGATATATATGTGACCATTACAATATATACTTATATTACAAATTAAATTCAGTTATTTACATCATAGATGCAGAGAATTTGTTTGGTGATTGGTCATGCAATCATACTTACGGCCATTCTTCCATTACCTCTGCTTCAAGTAGGTCATTTGTCAGTTATTGGAATTACGAACAAATTAATAATAATAATTGAAGAGAGAGAACACTAAAATACTGGTAATTTTTATATTAAGCTGCACTTATCATGTTGATGCATTTCATGAAGTTAAAAGAGTTATTTTCATACGAGGGAGGTTCGTCTTTGTATTTTTGTAGAGTAAATGGTCAATAATTCAAATGTGTACATATAACCGTTCAAATGTCCATATATGTGTATGCAACATCCGAAATCCCGAGTGAAATATACAACTACGTAAAACTATCTATTTAAATCTTTGTAAAAAGAACAAACATGAGTTGTTTCAACAATTTTCTCATAATATTTCCTGCAAACATTATGTAACACGGACAGTTCAAAGTGATCAAGGTATTGGGTATTGTCAGAGTTTGTGTAACAGTCAGTTAAAGGCGTTGGCTGTAAGCATCACTTCTAAACGCCCCGTTCTTGACCTTAACAAACAAATGCAGCTTCACAAAATTCTCAATATTCTTAATAAACGTCTAAACTCTGTTTTAGCTAAACAATGGTTCCCATGAGCAAAAGAAAAAATGAAGGAGTTCGTTGAAAAAGTGTCCCATAACATCAAAATATCAATGAAGCGGAAGTACATGTATTCCATCTGCATCCTGGATTATATACATAAGACACTTGATTGGCTACTTATTTTTTAATATAATTTATATTTAACTCTTAAAGTGTGTGATTATATTATAGATGCATATGAGTTTACAATGCGGTAATCCTAGCAACTACAAATACTTATGTTTACATGTATACACGTTACGTGTGACTATGTGTGTTTGTTTGCGTTGTCTTTTTTATTCATTGTTCGGCCTCGTTCGGGGCGATTATACACGCCAACATCTTCATCGCTGGACAACTTGCATTTTCCCTGTGGATTACAATGGCTTATTCCTATGAAGTTCACTTTTTAATTGCATACATATACCGGTAATCCGTGTTTAAATCCACGCCGAAAATAATTAAATGCATGCTGAAATGGCATGAATTCTTAAGAGTTGAGGGGAAAATATGTGAATTACATCAGACAATATTCCCTATGTTAAAAATAAACTACCACGTTTCTTTGTTTTGCACGGGCATATTGGAGTTTTTCCCTCGAAGTTAACAATGTCAATGGCCTAGTATCACGAACATACTTAAGTCGATATTTTGACTCATCTTTGAGTTTTTGCTCAATTTTTGAGATAAGTGTAAACACCTTGCTTAAGTCGGTGATCACGAAACGTTTTTAAGTTTAGAGTCGGACTCATTTTTGAGTTTGAGCACAAATATTTGAGTAAGCGTTATACCTGTCTCAAGTAATTACCGGCCGTGTCGACGTGAACTAGGTATTGGAATTTGGAAGTGGAGTTTGGCGTCACAATCAATTAAGGAAGTGACTGTACGTGCCACTCGGGCTTTAACCTAAACAAACTTATAAGGCTTCGTGTTCCTATACAATCCCTAATTGGTAATAACAAGGAATTTAAATAAAGGTGTTTCATCTCCTTATTTAAGAAATTGTCGATTCTTTTGAGAAGAACATTTATTTACGGCTTTACAATTGTATGCATCTATTGCAAACATAATGTATGTGGTAATTTGAATTAAGATGCTGACCAATATAAACACCAAGAACCTTTTGAGATTTTACTTGTTCAAGAGGAGTGTTGTATATTGATAAGTTGATATTATCTAAATGTCTTAATGTGTTTGAAGAATCAATTACCATGTACTTTTACTTTGTCAGATGTCAGATGAATTAATTCTTTATACGCTTAAAGATATGAAACTTGCTCATGATATATCGCCCTTAGATTGGGAAAATGTGTGCCATATTAAAAAAGTTCTATTCCGGACAAGAATTCAATGTTAAGATTTGACAATTGCACTAAGAAGTTTTACATTGAACGTGGGCATTGGAGACTGGTATTTGCTGTGATGATAATTTGTTGCAATTTGTCTCGAAAGCCCTTCATTGACACTACTAGTAAATCAAAGATATTGGCAGACAGGAACATATGCTTTCTCTGTATAATTAATATGTATAAAGTACAAGTGTCCCTTGTGAGGTTGACATTAAAGCAATATACATGGTTATTACATGCGACATGTCGTCTTGAGAACGAGATTATGTGCAATAGAGTAACACGTCGGACAATAAATATGGACATACCAACCAACAAACCACCTCACTAACTAACCAACAACAGCAGCTCATGAATCTGTCGCCCAACCATTATCATGAGAGCGAGGTGTACTTATCAGTCGTAATTCATGCTTGCGGTTTAATCTCCGACCAGACGCGAACCAAGTGCTGATTGCAAACGTTTATGGTAAGTACCGAGGTTTTAATATAAAAATCCAACGTTTTCCTATTGCAATCTTTTCCAGTAATTTTGCGCGTCCGGTAATCGTTTGCTGATCTACATGTTCGACTGACTGACCTAAACTCGCATGTAAAAAAATATGTAACCATTTGCCCAGGTCAATCTTTAAATGCCAAGCACGCGCGAATGTAAAGCTTCTTTTTAATGTATGGGAGTCTGACAAAAACATATGTCTGTATGTTTGTCGCAAAACACTTATTTTCACTTACTTTTGGGGATTAAATAGTAATAATAAAAATAAAATGAAACATGACATTCGTCCAAAAACACCCTAAGTTTTGGTACATTACCAATTAGATATTGTTTTTAAATGTTTAAATCTTATATATATAAGTTTATTTCTTAGAACTAATAAATATTTAGAATTAAAATTTATAGAACAAATACATATTTAGAAATGAATTACGCCAATTTTATGCACAATATTTCCGGACAGTGAATTTTTATTTTTTTTTGGATTCGAACAGGTCTTTATTGAATGTTCAATATTGAAGATATTTTGTTCTTGTTTATGTAAAACATAAATATATATTTAAAATAATTATACTCTTATTTTGGAATATTTAAACGAAATGCCAGTAATATCCCCCTATTTCAAGATAATTAATACTTATTTTCCGTTATTGTCCATCTCTAACGTCCATACGACGACGCAAGTGGTTTTGGTATCGTGCTATGAATTGGTGAGGCAACGAGCGCTGCTCCGAGTTTCTCGGGACATGGGGAGAAACCGAACGTACGGGAATCTGCGCCATCTAACAGAAGAAAGGCGGAGGCCCGCTTTTCCTATGACATACACGAAAAGGATTTAGTAATTTAATGCTAACATGATATGCGCACATATTTGAGAGAGCAGAATTATGGTAATTTAGCTACCAAATAAACAACGCAAAAACAAATTCAGAAACCTGAGCGAAACAAAATCAAATATATTATATATTTTAGAAAAATTATTTACTTTGTTTAGCAATCTTGTTATTTTTTAAATATTTTTCGCAATTTTGTTCTTTATCCCCCATTTTATCAACTCCGTTCATTAAATCAAGTATATATCACACAAATCTGGAAATTCTTTCTTGACTAAATAAATGAATACGCATCAATACTTAAAAAAAATAGATTAAACTTTAATGTCGGTTAAGAACGACAAAAAACTTTCTTACTTGCAGAGTTTATTTCAAATTAAATACTTAACATTACAAGGCTTAAAAAGCGAAAACACGATGGAACGGCACGATATTACGATGAGACGTCGCGATATTTCGATAAGAGTTAACGCGAATACGGTGCGAATTATAGACAAAAAAATGTGCGATATCGCAATTTTTCATCGTGTTCTAGACTCAACCAAGGTAAAAATCGTGAGGACGAGATATGGCTGCATATATAGCAGATTAGTAAGATCGGTAAACATTTTGTATAGCAAATACATATAATAACATGTATATATTTGATCTCTACTTCAGATAATTGTTTACCAACCATTGACGTTGAATACATTGAATTATCGGTTTGACATTTGATCGTAATTTTGTGTATGCTTGAAAGGGACTTGTTAAAATATTGGCTATTGGACAGGTTTCAAATTAGTGTCGTAGATTTCATGAAGTCTCCTTCGAAGTCAGTCAAAATAGGTTAACAAAGGTATCTTCTGTTTCAGTCGTAAACATTATAACAATATTTAAATATACCCAAATAACATCACTTGAATTCTTGAAATGTGAAATCCGTTTATTAGTAACTGTTGTACATTTCCCCTCCGAGAGCTCCACGATCGATGACCAATGAAACTCTAACAGGATGTCACCGACCGTGTACCCCTGTGGACAAACCTTTACCGCCGCCGCTCCCCGCTTAGCTCTTCTGGTGGTCAAACCAGGCAGGACTGCGTTGCCGCTAGAGGGAGACAGCTGCGGTGGGCTCCGGTCGGCCGAGGTTCGAACAACGACATTTGATCCCTTGGTATTGGTGTAGGCGTAGTTCACTGCAAGTATACAGTAGGTGTTCGCGGACACGTCAGGACCTGTTCCGGAAAAGCGAACCATGCATGATAAACCATCGTCAATATTCGTACAACGTAAGCGACTTTCTAAAAGGACCCCTATGTTGCCACCATGTCGGCAACATGTATACTGCAATCTTGATAAAACTTGGATACATGTTTATTTTGACACTATCTAGGCCGAGGCCACATTAATGACTCAGTATTGATGAAACTTTGTCAGAATGTTATTCCTGACAACATATATGCCAAGCTTGAATCGGGATTACTTGCGTCTAAAAAGTAGATTACCGAGTAAAATTTTAGAAACCCTTGTAACCATCATACATGCCACACGTATGACTCATTCTTGATGTAACTTGGTCCTTATGTATTACTTGACAATATATGGGAATGTGAGTCGGGTGTCAAATTACTAGGTCACCAGGTAAAATCTTAGAAATACCTTGTTACCACTCTGAAGGCCACATTTATGATTCATGTTTGATTGAACTGGGTCGGAAAGTTTATCTTGACAATATCTAGGCTAGATTCGTATCAAGAGCATGTTCTTCCAAAAACTAGGTCAACGGGTTAATTCTTAAAAACAAATTGTTGCATTCGAGTCCATATATATGACTCAAATTTGATGAAACTTGATACTAATGTTTCTCTTCACAATATATGTGCTAAGATCGAATTTGGATCATGCGCGTCCTAAAACTAAGTCACCTGGCCAAATTTAAAAAAACATTATCACCACTCTGGAAGACACATTTATCACTATATCTTGATGGTCAGAATGTTTGTCTTGACAATATCAATGCAATGTTTGAAACTGGGTCAAGTGGGTTCAAAACCTGTGTCATTGGGTCAAGTCATCGACAATTGGTACACATTGGATTCAGGTGAGCGTTTTAGGGCCATCCTGGCCCTCTTGTATATTTTACACAACCGGAGCCAATTTAACAAAGAAAATATATTCTGTTTAAAACCTTTTTTCGCGCGTCTTATACAGTTAAGCTGTTAGATTAATGCGACATTACATATATATTAACGAGCAGGTTAAGTTGTGTCTCTGTGTACTTTGGTTCATTTTTGTGAGGCGAGTTTTGATGTAAACAAAGTGGCATGTTGGAGCATTTACAGTTGTGAACGTGTTGATTATATATTACGTTGAATCATACCGGGAGACAAATTATTCTAGTTCTACTCACATACAATTAACATTTAATAAAAAAAAAAAAACCCTACTCGGGGGATGATTCGTCAACAGGTTATTTAATCATGTTTTTTTTCACGGAATCTCTATAGGGATAGCACCTATGCATTAATTGATTTTAAAGTCGATACACGACAGAAGAAGGATAACGGGACAAGGCTACGACGATTACGCGACATTGCGATGATGATAACGCGACAGTACGTTGAAGAACAAATGACAATATGACAGTACGCTGATGATAATGTGATTGTATTGTCGCGTTATCGTCATCGTACTGTCGTGTTGTCGCGTATAAGCCATCGTGCCGTCGTGTTGTCGCGTTATCATCATCGTACTGTCGAGTTACCAACATGGCAGTATCGTTTTCCGGTGCCCATGCATATGGAAGTTTTTCTACATGAATTTAACTCTCAAAGCGATCCGTCTTGGTAACGCCTCAACATGCGCTATATTTTTTCTATACGTTAACTTTGGCGAAATCGGCGGCGGCATTAATTTCAGGAATTCTTGGGTCAATGTGTGAAGCATGACAGAAAGGATATGCACTCTTCGACGAAATTTATATTATATACGCGTTTATATACGAATTATGCTCCGACAACCAACACATCACACACGCTGCGTTTAGTAATTATGGCAGCACGGTATGCGCAGGTTTAACGATTTTCATTGTTTTATCTAACAACTATTTTGCAGCATATCAAGCAAACTCAGCGAATTGGTTTAACGGTGATGACTAGACAGTAAGAAAATACAAAATTCGACATTTTTTAATCTTGAAATAAAAGTTGTTCGTTCCCACTTTCACGACCGACTCTAATTTTTTATGCCGACCCTAAACTCTGTTTAAGCTTATCTGAGCACAACGTGCTCGTGGAGAGCTTTTGTGATCGCCTATTGTCCGTCGTTCATCTTGCGTCGTCAACATTTACGTTACTAACACTCTAGAGGCCACATTTATTTTCAAATCTTCATTCAACTTGGACAGTTTATTTTTCTCAAAGATATCTTGGTCCAGTTCGAAACTGGGTCACTTAAGGTCAAAAACTATGTTACAAGGTCAAATTTAAGAAAAAGTTTGTCAACACTCTAGAAGTCACATTTACAGTCGACTTTTTATGAAACTTTGCTTGAAGACTATTTTATTATGATATCTCATATGAGATCCAAAATGGTTCCGGTACATTGAAAAGCATGGTCGCAAGGGGGCGGGGCAGTTTTCCTGATATACTGGTAAAAACTAGGTCACTAGGTCAAATTTACAAATGCTTGTCAACACTCATTTGAGAAGTATCATTTTTTGTCCAATCTTTCTGAAACATTGTCGAAATATTTGTTTTAATGATATCTCATTGGTACAAGCGGGAAGAACACAAGCACGATGCACGAGCGTACGGAGAAAAAGACATTGTAAAACACGAAGCTGAACTCGAACGGTTATTCTAAATCTAAATTACATTTAAAAAAAATATTAAGAGCAAAAGATTCAGATTAGACCTACTAGAAATTGTTGATTCATATTTTATTTTTAAGCACTGTATAATATTGCATTAACATTGTGAGTGCGAATTAAAGACCATACCGACCATGGACCATACCACCCAGATTTGCGAACGATACGGACCATGTCTGAATTAATATTCATTTCATATTGTCTTAATAAATTTAATAAAATATTATAGTTGTTTTAAATGACATTAATGACAACATACTTGTTTAAATTTTAACATTTGCGGACCAAACGGATCATGTCTAAATCATTAAGTATTTTATGTGCATTCGAGATTGTGAGAAAATATTAAATATATAAAAAATGACGTTGCAATAAACGGCAATTGTTCTATTATTTCATCGTTTAATGACACAAATATGGATAAATTTGTAAATTCCATTATTATGTTTTAACAATTTCAAGAGATTTGTACAAACGAATGTACAAGAACAAAGATTATTACATACAAACAAACAAAAATCGATATCACAATTATCTGTAAAAAAAAATACATTTGTAAAAATATCGAGCGATCTATATGCAAACAAATGTACAAGAACTAATAATTATTATATACCAGCAAACACACACACAGATATATACCTTTACACTCAACCGTTCACACAGGTCAATACAATCTACAACACTCATTCAGCAACTCACTCATACATATCTCTCTCTTTTCCCGAAACGGTCCAAAGCCGCCCACAAACGCCCTTGGATGGCACGGATTTGTTTACTCTGGTGGCGCTTTAACCTCTTTTCTTTTATGAGCTGACATTTCATCGGCACCTCATTCGCTTCTTCGAACAGCAGGGTGATAAATAAGTAGAAGGACGGATTACCCTTTTTCGCCCTGCAGTTAAGGCGGATGTGCCATCCCTCTACATCATGGTTTGTTCGCACTGATCGTCCGTATACTGACCAGTTTTCTGCTCATCCGCGTGTTTTCAACATACACGAAGAAGGGGGCTAATTGATCGCTACCAACATGTACCCCTGATTTTCTCAAACGCGGGACGAATGTCGGCTGGTTGTAGAAGAGGGAGCACGAAGGTCTTAGGAAGCATCTTGTTCACTCTATCCCTGCTCTCGAAGGCTGTCCTGAGACCAATTTCTTCACTTTCGTCACAATGCCTGGCCGAAGTTGAAGGCACAGCCCTTGATTTCAGGATCCATATAGACTTGTCGCATAGCCTGACAGAGACCGGCCTCAAAGTCGACCATGAACGTTGTAACTTTGGGTTCGTTTAGAAGCGAGTTCACTTTCTGCAACACATGAAAAGATAATAATAATAGCAATAATTAACTGAAAATAAACCATACTGAAAATAGCATTCGTTATCAAATATGTGATAAAATATATATTATATAAGGTGAAAAATTATCTGTAACTGTACTTTTTAGAGACTTTTTGTAATCCCTTCGTTTCCTCCCAGTCATGAGTACTAAGCATAGTGACCGCTCTTTTATTACATATTCAGACTAAACGAACGCATGAATTGAAAACAGCTGTGTTATCGGCGATTTAACCACTTTGAATGTTCCGTCCAAGTACCAGGTTTTTGCCTTCACCAGCAGCTCCAGCTGCGGTACCGTCCCCAATATCACGTGCCTCCGGTCCTTAACCGTGACCGTTCCCCTGTAGAACGGTTTGTTGAGCGCATCGTTCAGGAACTGTTCATCGAACTGAAAAAAATGGATAATTATACATTACCCATTACCATCTGTAAAAAAAAAATGAAATGCGTGATATATTGAACGTCATCTATTAATGACGTTCAATTGAACGAATGTTAAATGTGGGCTTACTTTCGTTAAGTTGCTGCATATAGCTTCTATTTGGGTGTTTTGAAAATGGGACCACACATTTTGCTGACATTTCACACATTTACAAACATGTTAACATAGCACACAATGAAATAGTAACATGCATATTAAAATCTCTGCGAAAACTGTGGTTACCATCATTATACACAGATAGCATCGGTTTTCAAATTAATGTGATCTCCCCCACCCTTAATGTGTCGATATTCGTGTAAACATGTATGGTATAGAGCAAATGGTTAATAATTTAAATGTATTATTATAACCGTTCAAATGCCGATATATTAGTTGGCATACATCCGAAATTCCGAGTGAAATAAACAACTACGGTAAAACGAGCTATTTAAATCCTTGAATACTTGGAAAAGGAACAAACATCAGTTGTTAACACAATTTTAAAACATTGTATAAAACGGACAGTTTTAAGTGATCAAGTTATTGGGTATTGACAGGGTCTGTGCCACAGTCAATTTAAGGCGTTGACTGTAAGCGTCACTTCTTAACGCCTTGTTCTTAACCTTTACAAACAAATATGGTTTCGTATACCCACACAATATTCTTAATAAAAGTCTAAGCTCTGTTTCAGCTCAACAATACCCTTGAGCCGAAAAAAAATGAAGGAGTTCGTTGAAAAGTTTCCCATAACATCAACATATCAATGAATCGGAAGTATTCCATCTGCATCATGGATGATATACAGAAAACACGTGTTTGGCTACTTATTTTTAATATTATTTATATTTAACTCTGTAAGAAGTGTGTGATTATATTATAGATGCATAGGAGTTTCCAAGGCGATAATCCAAACAACTGCAATTACTTATTTCTTATACACGTTACGTGTGACTATGTGTGTTTGTTTGTACTGTGTTGTTATTAATTGTTAGGCCTCGTCGTGAGCGATTTTACACGCCCTCTATCGATGGAAAACATGCCTTTTCCTTGTGGTTTACAATTTAATTTCTATGAATTGTACACTTTTTGCATAAATATAATCCGTGTCAAAGTGAACGTCCACCGAAACTTAATTAAATGCATGCTGAAATGGCATAAGTTCTAATGAAGGACAAATATGTGTATTTCATAATACATGTACATGTACACTATTGCGTTTGTTTAAAATAAACACATTTGTATAGATAATTATGTTTTAGTTAACAAAAATCGTGGTGCTAATATTATGTATTGTTTGCCGTTCTCTTGGTACGAAACGTAGTGATCTTCGATTTTGTTCAGAGCCATCACACTATCTCAAAATCGTTATTATTACCGGTAGTCCGATTTGAATGATTTTGTTTGTTTTTTAGGTCGGTAAGCTATCCATTAGAAACGGCTTCTCGAACATCAAATTTGTATAATGTTTCTGGGTTAGGAATTAAAGAAGAAGAATAAAACATACTAAGCTCCTGTCTTAAATATGTGGAAACATGCAAATATTTACTTACATTAATACAGATCGAAATTAAGTTCAACATTACTAACGTATTTTTACCAAAGTGTGCGCGACTTCTATTCTTACGAGATATATGAACCGTCTAGCTTATTTCTCTACGTTGACGTTGAAAATCTTCTTTTGTCCCTTGTGAGGTTGACATTAAAGAAATCTACATGGTTATTACATGCGACATGATGTCGTCTTGATAACGTGATTATGTACGCCAATTTATTTTGAAATATCATCATGCTCAATAGAGTTTCAAGTAGAACAAGAAATATGGACATACCAACCAACCAACCACCTCACTAATGAATCTTTCTCCCAACCTCTATGAGAGCGAGACGTACTTATCAGTCGTAATTCATGCTTGCGGTACAATCTCTGACTTGTCGCGAACGTATTTCTGATTCCAAACGTTTATGGTAAATACTGAGGTTTTAGTTTAAAAATCCCACGTTTTCCTATTTCAGTCGTTTCCAGTTACGTTACGCGTTCGGTAACCGTGTGCACTTTGCTGATCTACATCTTCGATTGACTGACATACATACATGTAAAATCACATGTAAACAAATATAAATTTTAAACATTTGCCCAGGTCAATCTTTAAATGCCAAGCACGTGCGAAGGTAGATTCTTTTTAATGTATGTGAGTCTGACCAAAATATATTTCTGTAGGTTTGTCTCAAAACACTTCTTTTCACTTACTTTTTGGGATGAAATAGTAAAAATAAAAATAAAACAAAAGTATTCATGAAATTCGTCAAAAAACACACTAAGTTTTCGTACATTGACAATAAGATATTGTTTTATGTTTAAATCTTTTTTAGTACATATATATATACGTTTATTTTATGGAACTAATGTATATTTGGAATTGAATGGCCCCTATTTCATGCGAAATATTACTGGGCAGTGAAATTCGGTTTAATTTGGATTCGAACGGTTCTTTATTGAATGTTCAATATTGAAGATATTGTGTTCTCGTTAATGTTAACCATTAATATATTTAAAAATGATATTCTTATTTGGGAATTTTTAAACAAAATACCATTAATTTTCCCCTATTTCCCGATAATTAACACTTATTTTCCGTTAGTGTCCATCTCTAACGTCCATACGACGACGCAAGTGGTTTGGGTATCGTGTTATGAATTGGTGAGGCAACCAGCGCTGCTTCGAGTTCCTCGGGACATGGGGAGAAACCGAACGTACGGAAATCTGCGCCATCTAAAAGAAGGAAGGCGGAGTCCCGCTTTTCCGATGACATACACGAAAAGGATTTAGAAATTTAATTCTAACATGATATGCATACATATTTGAAAGAACGAATTATGGTCATTTAGCCACCCAATAAACAAAAATAAGTTCAGAAACTCAGGGAAACAAAATCAAATTAATTAAATTTTATAGAAAAATAAATCACTTTTTATCCATCTTGTTATTTTTTAACAATTTTCGCAATTTATTACTTATCCACCATTTTAAAAACTCCTTTTAGTATATCGAGTATATATCACACAAATCAGGAAATGCTTTCCTGATTAAATGCATGAATACGCATCAGTACTTAAAATTATAGATTAACTCGGTAAAGAACGACACCAATACTTCCCTTCTTGCAGAGTTTATTTCAAATTAATAGATATAACGATGAGACGTCGCGATATTTCAATAAGAGGTTGCGAGAATACGGTGCGGGATATCGAAAAAAAAAAATGCGATATCGCGATCTAAATATCGCGATTTTGCATCGTGTTCTCGTGATCTAGACTGAACAAAGGTCAAAAACGTGATATCGAGATATTAATAACTGAATCTAGTCTTCAGGCTGCATATAAGCAGATTAGTCAGATCGGTAAACATTATGTATAGCAAATATATATTTGATACCATCTCTACTTCAGATAATTGTTTAATTACCATTGGCATTGAATACATTGCATTATCGTTTTGACATTTGATCGTATTTTATTTTCATTAGTTGTACATTTCCTCTCCGGGAGCTCCACAATCGATGACCCACGAAACTGTATCAGTATGTCACCCAACGTTTACCCCAGTGGGCCAACCTTCGCCGCCTCCGCTTCTTGATAAGCTCTTCTGGCGGTCAAACCAGGCAGGACTGCGCCGCCTCTTGAGGGAGACAGCTGCGGTGGGCTCCGGTCGGCCGAGGTTCGAAAAACGACATTTGACCCCTTGGTATTGATGTAAGCGTAGTTCACTGCCAGAAAACAGGAGGTGTTCGCGGACCACTCAGGACCTGTATCGGATAAGTGAACAATGCATGTTAAACCATCGTCAATGTTTATTCGCACGAAGTAAGCGACTTTCTAAAAGCACCCCTTTGTTGCCATATTGATGAAACTTGGACACATGTTTATATATTGACACTCTCTAGGCCGAGTTCGAATATGAAAAGCATGCGTCTAAAGCATATGTCGCCAGGGCAAAATTTTGAAAAAATTTGTTACCTCACTAGAGGCCACATTTCTGACTAAGTCTTGACGAAACTATACCAGAATGTTATTCCTGACAACATATATGCCAAGTTTAAATATGGATTACGTGCGTTTAAAAAGTATGTTTCCGAGTCAAATTTAAGAAACACCTTGTTAACATTCTACATGCCACATGTATGACTCAATCTTGCTGCAACTTGGCCCGCATGCTCAACTTGACAATATCTAGTCCGATTGGAAATGTGAGTCGGGTGTAACAATACTAGGGCACTAGGTCAAATCTTACAAATACCTTGTTATCACTCTTCTGAAGGCCACATTTATGACTCCAGTTGGATTGAACTTGGTCGGAATCTTGTATCTTGAAAAACATAGGCTAAGTTCGAATCAAGAGCATGTTTGTCCAAAAACTAGGTCACCGTGTCAATTCTTATAAAAACATTGTTCCATTCGAGTCCACATAAATGACTCAAATTTGAAAAAACTTGAGAATTATGTTTCTCTTCACAATATATGTGATAAGATCGAATCTGGATGATGCGTGTCAAAAAAATAAGTCACCTTGCCAAATCTTAGAAAACACCTTGGTACCACTCTGGAAGACACATTTATCATTATATATGGATGGTCAGAATGTTCGATCTGACAATATCGATGCAATGTTTTAATCTGGGTCAAGTGGGTTTAAAAACTGTGTCATTTGATCAAGTCATCGACAATTGGTTTACATTGAACTCATGTGAGCGTTTCAGGGCCATGATTTCAGGGCCATCATGGCCCTCTTGCATTTGTTGCATAACCCGAGCCAATTTAACCAACAAACTACAACCGTTTGAAACTTTTGTCGTGCGTCTTAAACAGTTTTAGCTGTTAGATTGATGCGACACTACACACAGAATAAAGAGCAGATGATTATTTTTTCCTTTTGTACTTTAATTGGTTCATTTTTGTGAGGCGAGGTTTGATTTTAAAAAGTGGCATGATGGGGCATTTACAGTTGTAAACGTGTTGATTTTATATTACGGTGAATCATACCGGGATGCAACTTTTTCCAGTTTAATAATAAGTATACTGTGCATTCAAGTTTAATTTTATAAAAAGCCTACTCGAAGGATGATTAAAAATCGCTGAATGGTATGGTGTGTTTCGTCAAAAGGTAATTTAATGCTGTGGGCTTTTTACGGAATCTCGTAATGGCTATGACCTATGCATTGATTGATTTTAAAGTCGATACATGACATTAAAGGGATAACGCGACAATGCGATGCCGATAACTCGAAAATGTGATGACGATAACGCGACATTACTATGATGATAACGCGACATTACGATGATGATAACGCGACAGTACGTTGACGAAGAAATACTACTATGGTAGTACGATTATGATTTTGTGATAAAACATCGCGCTGTTGCGTTATCTTCATCGTACTGTCGTGTTGTCGCGTAGACGCTATCGTGTTGTCGCGTTATCATCATCGTACTGTCGCGTTACCAACATGGCAGTATCGTCTGCCGTTGCCCATGCACATAGAAGTTTGTCTACGTGTATTTCAACTCTCACAGCGATTTGTCTTGGTACCGCCTCAACATGCGATATATTTTTCTATAGGTTACCGGTAACTTTGGCGAAATCGGCGGCGGCCTTTACATCAGGATTTCTTGTGTCAATGTGTGAAGCATTATAGAAAGGATACGCACTCGTCGACGAAATTTATATAATGAAATCGAATAATGCTCCGTCCGTCAACAGATCACACACGCTGCTTTTAGTTATGTTGGCAGCATGGTATGCGTACGTTTTATATTTTCATTGTTTTATGTAACAAATATTTTGCAGCATATAAAGCAAACTCAGCGAATTAGTTTAAAGGGACTTGTTCACAGTTTATCAAAATGAGAATGTTTCAACTTTTTGTCACAGACTCAAGAAATGAATGAACAATGTACACCAGTGTGCGAAATAACACTAATGCCGCAGACTTATACTAAATATACACGTTCGTTTACGAAAGATCGTTAAAAATTGATAAAATCATAAAGCGTCTCAGACGCGAAACGATCTAAAAGTTTTCGATTTTTTGTGTTATCGTTATATTTTGTAACAACACGTGGATAGTTATACAAAATATACAATAAATGGCAACCCATGTGAAGACGGATGGTCAGGTCCGCACATAATGTAGTCGTAAGGAATCAACGACGACCCGAACATAAACTCTGAATTACACACATACCCACGTGAAGATAGATGGCTGAGTGCTTTCGGCGCTTGGCTTTTACTCCATGGGTCAGTGGTTCGAGCCCTTGTGTGGTTAACTTTGTTTCTTCTTCTTTTTACTTTTATTCTTGTTGTTATATTTAGCTCTTTTAGTCCTGATGTTTATATTTATCAATTTAAAAGCATTTAATGATAAACTTCAAAACATGCCAAAATCTGTGAACAAGCCGTTTAACGGACAGTAAGAAACAATAAAACGTGACATTTTTATAAGGCTTAAAATAAAAGTTGTTTTTTCCCACTCTCACGAACGACCCTAATTGTCGATGCCGACCCTAAACGTTGTTTAAGCTCATCTGAGCACAAAGTGTTTTTGGTGAGCTTTTGTGATCGCCTTTTTCCGTCGTTCATCTTGCGTTGTCAACATTTACCTTGCTAACACTCTAGAGGCCACATTTATTGTCCAATCTTCATGCAACTTGGACAGAACATTTGTATCGAAGATATCTTGGCCGAGTTCGAAGCTGGTTCGCGTTTGGTCAAAAACTATGTCACTAGGTCAAATTAAAGAAAAAGCTGGTCAACACTCTAAAAGTCAAATTTACAATCCAGTTTTCATGAAACGTTGTCATCAGATTTTGTTCTTATGATATCTAATATGCGTTCCAAAATTGTTCATTGAAAAACATGGTCGCCAGGGGGTCCTGATATGGCTGAAGTAAAACCCTGTTACCACTCATAAAGTAGCATTTATTGTCCAATCTTCACAACGTCATGAATCTTTGTCGGAAGAGTTGTTCTTATGCTATCTAGGCCGAGTGCGAAAATAGTTTCCGTCTGTTGAAAACAAATGGCCACCAGGACGTTTTAATTACATGTCTATAGTACACATTATGTTATTATATTACATAATGTAGTATAGTTTCAATTCAGAGAGAATATTAGGGCATCAATTTTATTTAGATTTAATTATCTGTATTTTTTTATTTAAGGTGGCAACGGTCAAGTTCAGGTCAGAAAGAGATCAGACACTTTAGAGGATCAATAGAGGACATCACATATCAAGTATGAAAGGTATCAGACACTGTAGAGGACCAGCAGAGGACATCACATATCAAATATGAAAGGTATCATACACTTTAGAGGACAAGCAGAGGACATCACTTATCAAGTATGAAATATATCAGACACTTTAGAGGACCAGCAGAGGACATCACATATCAAGTATGAAAGGTATCAAATACTGTAGAGGACCAGAAGAGGACATTACATATCAAGTATGAAAGGTATCAGACACTGTAGAGGACCAGTAGAGGACATCACATGTCAAGAATGAAAGGTATTTGACACTGTAGAGGACCAGTTGAGGACATAACATATTAAGTATGAAAGGTACCAGACACTGTAGAGGATCAGTATAGGACATCACATATCAAGTATGAAAGGTATCAGACACTTAAGAATACCAGTAGAGGACATCACATATCAAGTATGAAAGTATCAGACAATGTAGAGGACCAGTAGAGGACATCACATATCAAGTATAAAAGGTATCAGACACTAGAGGATCAGTAGAGGACATCACGTATTAAGTATGAAAGGTATCAGACACTTTAGAGGACCAGTAGAGAAAATCACATATCAGGTATGAAAGGTATCAGACACTAGAGGACCAATAGAGGACATCACATATCAAGTATGAAAGGTATCATACATTAGAGGACCAATAGAGGACATCACATGTCAAGTATGAAAGGTATCAAACACTTTTGAGGACCAGTAGAGGACATCACATATCAAGTATGAAAGGTATCAGACACTTTAGAGGACCAGTAGAGGACATCACATATCCAGTATGAAAGGTATCAGACACTGTAGAGGACCAATAGAGGACACCACGTATAAAATGTGAATGGTATCAGACACAATAGAGGGCCAGTAGAGGACATCACATATCAAGTATGAAAGATATCAGACACTGAAGAGGACCAGTTGAAGGCATCACATATCAAGTATGAAAAGTATCAGACACTGAAGAGGACTAGAAGGGGACATCACATGTCAAGTATGAAAGGTATCAGACACTGTGGACAACCAGAAGAGCACATCACATATCAAGTATAAAAGGTATCAGACACTATAGAGGACCAGTAGAGGACATAACATATCAAGTATGAAAGGTATCAGATACTGTGAAGGACCAGTAGAAGACATCACATATCAAGTTTCAAAGGTATCAGACTCTATAGAGGACCAGTAGAGGACATCACATATCAAATATGAAAGGTATCAGACACTTTAGAGAACCAGTAGAGGACAGTATGAAAGGTATCAAATACAAAGTGTAACAGAAACTTTATAGTAGATGATGTCACATAATGTTTTTCTATATAGGTAACAGGAACTTTAAAAGACCAGTAAAAGATTTAAAATCAAGTATGAAAGGTATCAGAACTTTAAAGAACCAGCCAAGGATATAATATTATGCTTGTATAAAAGGTTTCAGCATTTCATTTTCAGAAATGACTTATGTGTTAGATCCTAATATACATTTTACTTGAAACATATTTGAAACTCTTTTAACTTAAAACTGTCAAAAAATGACCATCAAATTTTCATATAATTTAAATATTCTAATCATATGCTGGCATTTTGTTTCAATTTAAGACATTTTCAATTGATTGTTCAATTAACAGAGCAATCTTTGAAGGCAATGTATACCCCACATATGGCTTTGACCCAGTGGTTTGACTTTTGAATACAACTTTAACCAGGAAGGTAGCAATGTGGATCTTGCAATTTTCCGCGGCACCTAATAAAGGTTAAACGATATAAAATAGTAACCTTTTATATGAACAAGCATTTAATAGAAGAAAACACAGTTTCTACATTAATCTTAAGCATTTGATATTAGCAAACACATGATCTCCATAAAGCATGAAAAGTTCTCGAAAGAAATGTCGGTAGTGATGGAGTCTTTGCAACAGTGAAATCAATGTTCAGATCCATTGTCAACAGGTCTGCTGCAGAGGTTTGAGCAACACTTGCATCTCAGAAGCTTCTAGGGTTTTGTTTTTGGTGACCATCTGGAACTGTTGCCTGTGCCTGTAGCCATGGCATGTTTTCTGAAACATAAATCTCAAGCGCAGAGAAAGTAGAAGGATTAATACAAAGTATCCAACAAAACTTTTTTTTCTGGAAACAGTATGAAATTCAATAATATCATGAATGTATGGGGCAGGTGGGTTTTTTCTGTAGGTTTAAGCCTTGGAATCTAATGCCAGAAAGGACATGATCTCAGAACTTTCTATTTATAGAATTGGCAATAACTCTTTCTAAGGAAAGAGAACTCTTAATTCATCAACATACTAGTATGCTCAAGATACTCTCCCTTGAAAGGTCCATATTTCTGCTAAAATAAACTGGGTTTAATTGTTTAATACAATAACCCACATTATTGTGAAATAATAATATATTCTTACAAGATGTTGATTTTTTATTGATTTGTTAACATATTTAATTGAGTTGCCATGGAAACCAGAGGTCCACTGATACCACAATTATTTCAATTTTGTACAACCGATCATCCAAGTGTCATAAGAATTAAATTCTGCTATAATCAAACAAGAACTTAACAAGCTGTTACTGAAATATTTTAAGCTCAACATCATTTATCAATTAACAGAATTTATAAGATTTATACCATTATTATTGCAATACAGTAAACAACCATTATTTTGAAATCTATTGATCTAAAATCCTATTACTTTGAAGTATTTCTACCCCTATTACATCCTCCTCATCATTATAATCATCAACAGCACACTCATCATCATGTAAATGATCCTAATCATGGACATTTGAATAACAAGTGATTACAGAACTGACTCTCATGAAATCAATATTTCTGGTTCATATTTGGTTACATCCCGTTTCATTGAGTTCTTTGCTCTGAGATAACAGTGAAAGTATTTAGGAAAGAAGTCATTTCTCAAACAAGAAATGCTTTCTTAATGTAACATGTTTTCACTAGCTTTTTCACAAAAAAAAAATTAATTGGAAACTGCTTTTGATTCAATTATTTTGCAATTGTGTTTCGATTTTATTTGATTTGATATTGCTTTCTGTTAAGTTTCAGTATTGTATAAGTCTGTTTCTAAAACAAATTCGTAATAAAATGATAAACAAAATTTAGGTTTTAAACTTTTATATCTCTTGATTATATTCATAAACTTTTTATTGAATATGCTAATGAACACATTCAGGAATGACATTTTTTCGTTCAAGAACAAAGTCAAGAACTGTTCATGAACAAGTTTAAGAACTTTGTTCAATGACCAACTGGAATGACCAATGGCCGTTCATGAACACATTGCCGTTCTTTAACAAGCACCTGAAATCGTTCTTGAAGATCGAGTTGAGGAACAGCTCCTGAACACGCCCATGAACAGTTATTGAGCAATTCATGAACAGCCATTTTTCGCACATGTTCTTCCTCAATACTTAAATGTTCTAATATACTTATACTTTAACTTATTATGATTATGTTTTTTCTTGTATAAAGTGTGTGATGGGTAATAGCAAAAGATATTTTCTTAGTGTGTGTAAACCTTATTAAAAAAGCTAATGTGGGCTGGCGGCAGCTATATCACTGCATTATATATCCAAACTAATTCATTAAGTTTTGGGCCATGAGCTTAATAATGCCTCAGAGAACTATGAAAGACATTGATACAATTTGAATTCGTTTTTTGTTGGCATAATCAAACAATTTGTGTCTTTGCATTTTTTTAGGACAGTATTGTTCAGAACCCTATTATCAAGTACATATTTTCAGTACAGTTTCAATGTACATAATTTAAACCTTTGAAATAAACTTCTTCACTGCACAGTGACACTCGAAATATGACAATTGGTAATCTGATTTGGAATGGACTTAACAGGACTATACTTTAACAATGCAGAAAACTCATATACTGTGGGAGCAGTGGTCTTATGGTAGGACTCTGGCGTAGAGATCGAGAGGTCCCTGGTTCGAATCCCGCCCTGACCACTGGAATTTTCCTGAGCAAGAAATTTATAACACATCTGATCCTCTCGTACCAGGTGTATACATGGGTACCTGTAAGGGAAATAAGCCAATGTGCCGTGGCTGCATACTGCGCCAAGATGTTAACGGACGACTTATAACCCAGTGATCAGGGGGAAAAAGGGAAGCGCCTCTGAAAGCACAAACTGTATGTAGGCGCTATGTAAATGTGGTAAAAATAATAATAATATATATATAGTGTACAGTTACTGCAGTGAAGAGAGTCAAGCTCGCTGATTGTCCCCATTTTCAACAGTATTTTAGTCATATCAGTACAGTCGGTAAACTCAGTTACACTTTTTTAAAGCAAGCTGGTTTATGTGCACATACTTATATTTGGCAACTTCTCATCTTGAATAAGAGAAAACGGGGAAGGAATCGCTTTACACATGATTATATAGCCTATCACCACACATGTTATGTAGCCAGGTCGGGAATCAAACCTGAAATCCTCGGATTTGTAGTCCAGCATTCTTCTGACTGAGCTAGCTGACCCATTCTGTGTTTTGGATATAGTCTACATGAAAGTTATATAAATAAAACAAATATATGCCAATTTATTGTGTAAAAAACTTGACCTGACAATCTTGCACCTGACTTACCTCATGCATGCCTCTTTATCAGAGAACAAAGACATTTCAGTTTTAAAAACATTGTTCCCAACAAAGCAAGCTTCCTATAATCTATGAAGTTTCATCTTGATACCTCATATTATAGTATCGTGTCAATGGACGGAGAATGTTATCGCATTAATGTTGAATAGTTTTTACTATCTTTAGTTTTTCTTTAAGGTGACAATGACCAGGTTGAAGGCAGAAAACCAATGCCAGAGCAAGCAAATGAACTGGACGTTTTTACAGAAGGTAAATATAACCAACTCACTTAACAAAATTCATAAAGTCCTCAGCTTTATCGAGCAGCATATTCCTTATAAGACATAGGCATTCCACATTAACACCACAAAACCTACCATATTATTGTCTTTGCAAATGGCAATCCTTGTAACAAGAAAACAGAAATCAACCAAAGCACCAAAACCACTTCCAAACAAGATGTGTTTGTGAAACACTATATGCCCCCATATATTTGACCTTTGACCTTGAAGGATGACCTTGACCTTGACATTTCACCACTCAAATGGGCAGCTCCATGAAATACACATGCATGCCAAATATCAAGTTGATATTTTCAATATTGCAAACGTTATGGCCAATGTTAAAGTTTGACGCAAACAAACCAACAAATCAACAAACAGACAGGGCAAAAACAATATGTCCCGCAGTATAGACTGTGGGACATAAAAAGTATTTGCTTTATTAACGTTTGTAAACAAGACAGCTGATTTTCTGCAACTAAATGAAACACTCAAAAGCTCACTTACATGTTACGTCATATCAGTTATCTTATTATATACATTATAATTCCTGGGCTTTTTCAGTAGTATTTTTCCGTGTCTAGGCTGCTGAAATTCATTTGATGATTTAATTGAAAAATAATACAGGGATCATAAGTTGATTAAGCGCAACATGGAGCATTGACCTTCCTTAACATTAACCACAAATTCAAAATTTATATTGCTGTAAGTGCCCTAGCGGCCTTCTAACTTAAATATTAGAATCATGTTATAAATTGCAAATAATATCTTCTGGTAGTAAATTGTTCACAAGCTTTTTTTGTTTTAACTATAACATTTAAGAAAACTTATCAGTCATCTTGCTGCAATCCGTTTTGAAAGTTTTATAATATAAGCACTGTATAATATTGCATTACTATTGTGAGTGCCAGACAAAGTCACGTTTGAGTACGTCATGCAAAATGCATGTACATGACCTGCGTAAAATACAACGGAGCTCTCGTAGTTAGCACTAGAAATCACTTATGTGTACTTAATTCAGAGTCAGGTTTGTTTGTATTTACTCGAGTTATATTTGCTTGTATTTACTTTATATTGAGATGTGTTTTTATTTACTTAAGAGCCAGATCTGTTTGTATTTACTTGAGAGCAAGATTGTTTGTATTTACTTGAGAGTAAGATTTGCTTGTATTTACTCTAGAGTGAGATGTTTTCGCGTTACTTTAAAGTAAGATTTGTTTGTATTTACTCTAGAGTGAGATGTTTTCGAGTTTACTTTAAAGTAAGATTTGCTTGTATTTACTCTAGAGTGAGATGTTTTCGAGTTTACTTTAAAGTAAGATTTGTTTGTATTTACTTAAAAGTAAGAATTGTTTATATTTACCTTATAGTAAGATATGTTCGTATTTACTTAAGAGTAAGATATGTTCGTATTTACTTGAGAGTAAGATATGTTCGTATTTACTTGAGAGTAAGATATGTTCGTATTTATTTGAGAGTAAGATATGTTCGTATTTACTTGAGAGTAAGATATGTTCGTATTTACTTGAAAGTAAGATATGTTCGTATTTACTTGAGAGTAAGATATGCTCGTATTTACGTTTAAGGTTCCGATTTGTTCGTATTTACTTGAGAGAAAGTTTGGTTTGTATTTATGTTAGAGTCAGATGTGTTTGTATTTACTTAAGAGTAAGATTCGTTTATATTAACTTAAGAGTAAGATTTGTGCTAATGATTCATCACAAATTTCGTACAATCTAGTCTCAAACTATCGTACTTTTCATGTGTGTGTGTTCGTAGACTTGTTCAACCACTCCCGGCGAGACAGAAAGTTAACTAGACAAATCTCCCAACGCACATTTTACTTTGAATATAAAATCCGTATTCCTAAAAGATATTGTTATAACATTTTCAGACATTTCTGCCAATGTTCAATATAGTCAACGAATTATCATTGTTCGAATTGATAGGTAAGCTATGGTCACTATTACTCAGTGTGTTTTTTTCCGTTTCGATGTCACTTTTCACAGCTATTATACTGTTAGTTTGTGAATTAGCAGTTTTGCAAAGTATAAAACTTAGTTTGTGAATTAGCAGTTTTGCAAAGTATAAAACTTTGCCAGTGTTTTTAATAATAATGTGTATTGCTGGTTTAAACGAAACATAGCGTTTTAGTGCGAACACGTACAATGCTGCTGCTTGCATCTGGAACGTTGTATACATATACTTTTTTGAATGATATATTCCCTGCTTCAAACAGGTCACCGATTGGTTACACACACAATACATCCATTTACTTGTCCAATTTTAATTTTATTGGTATTTATGTGTTCCCTAAACATGTACGGTTATGCTAATCATAAACAAGACACGCTATTTTTACTTAGCATTTAGGCATGATTGAATTTAGCATCATAAGCAATGGTTGCCATAAATAATTATTACATTGTTATATGTGTTCTAATGACTTAAGTAACGCACGAAAATGTTGTGCACTGACGAGAATACCATCTCCATCAGTAATATAACAAACAGTTTTCGTATAGTTATTTTAATATTTAACAACGTTGCAGAATGTACTAATAATTAATGAATATAACTATATTAAACTTTAGCAGATTTGATGCTTTATTATTTGTATAAAATGATTTTTCACTTTTCCCTAGTTCGGATATGATCTACAAAACGCAATACTCAGTTGTACGAAGAAGCATAACAAGGGAGCCAACTGTGAAAGACACAAAATAGAATCTGCAGTCAGCAGTTATTGCCTTTTGATATCAACTGAAAGTTGTTTCTTGCAACTTAAGATGAAGTGTTGGAAATTGTCAATTTTCGAAAAATAAACAACAACCGAGTAAACAAGAAACCGTCGGAGACGGGTGAAGCTCCCAAAAGTTGTTTTTGTCACAATATTGCACTATATATTCAGATAAAAGGAAATGTCTAGAGAGGCATAACTTTGGACAAAATAATACGATGGATGGTTTAGCAACTTAAAAATTTCAAAGGGCCATAACTCTCTAAATAAATCATCTAACCAGATCCCACTTATAACATGCGCATCTCCTCAAGGTAGTTAAGCTTCCCATAAAGCTTCATTGAATTCCAGTCAGTAGTTGGGGAGAAATAGCCCGGACAAGAATTGCACTATATGTACAATGGAAAATTTCAAAGGGCCATAACTCTGTGAAAAATCATCCGACCAGAACCGGCTGATAATATGCACATCTCCTCTTGGTAGTGAAGCTTCCCATAAAGTTTCATTGAATTCCGGTCATTAGTTGCTGAGAAATAGCCCGGACAAGAATTGCACTATATGTACAATGGAAAATTTCAAAGGGCCATAACTCTGTGAAAAATCATCCGACCATAACCGGCTGATAATATGCACATCTCCTGTTGGTAGTGAAGCTTCCCATAAAGTTTCATTGAATTCCCGTAATAAGTTGCTGAGAAATAGCTCGGACAAGAATTGCACTATATGTACAATGGAAAATTTCAAAGGGCCATAACTCTGTGAAAAATCATCCGACCATAACCGGCTGATAATATGCACATCTCCTGTTGGTAGTGAAGCTTCCCATAAAGTTTCATTGAATTCCCGTAATAAGTTGCTGAGAAATAGCTCGGACAAGAATTGCACTATATGTACAATGGAAAATTTCAAAGGGCCATAACTCTGTGAAAAATCATCCGACCATAACCGGCTGATAATATGCACATCTCCTGTTGGTAGTGAAGCTTCCCATAAAGTTTCATTGAATTCCCGTAATAAGTTGCTGAGAAATAGCTCGGACAAGAATTGCACTATATGTACAATGGAAAATTTCAAAGGGCCATAACTCTGTGAAAAATCATCCGACCATAACCGGCTGATAATATGCACATCTCCTGTTGGTAGTGAAGCTTCCCATAAAGTTTCATTGAATTCCCGTAATAAGTTGCTGAGAAATAGCTCGGACAAGAATTGCACTATATGTACAATGGAAAATTTCAAAGGGCCATAACTCTGTGAAAAATCATCCGACCAGAACCGGCTGATAATATGCATATCTCCTCTTGGTAGTGAAGCTTCCCATAAAGTTTCATTGAATTCTGGTCATTAGTTGCTGAGAAATAGCCCGGACAAGAATTGAACAATATGTACAGTAAATGGAAAATTTCAAAGGGCCATAACTCTGTGAAAAATCATCCGACCAGAACTGGCTGATACTATGCATATCTCCTCTTGGTAGTGAAGCTTCCCATAAAGTTTCATTGAATTCCGGTCATTTGTTGCTGAGAAATAGCCAGGACAAAAATCTGGACGGACGCATGGGCGCACAGACGCACGGACAGACGAAGCGGCGACTATATGCTCCCCCCCCCCCGAAAAAAAAAATTGGGGGAGCATAATAAACTTTTGCGTCTTTATTAAAAAATGATGTAATAGAAAAAAATGAATACACACTCAACATTATATTACTCATTCTTTTAACAGTATTGTAACTGTTTTATGACTCTTTAGCCTTTTTTATATCGATTACTTTAAGCCCTAAGGTAGTGTAACACAATCGCCTTTTTTAAATTATAAAATTACATTTACAGATTATTAAGACGTTCTCTAAATCACAGTTGATGCAGCATCATATATAGTTTTTGGGCATAGACCATTCTTTTGCAATATGCAAAAAAAATAACATATTGAACAAATGCAACACAAATCTGAATATACCAAAAAAACAACAATGAAGACATTAACAATCTTTGTTTACACATAGTACACAATTGAATACATACAAAGAAGCCTGTTCAAAATATTTACATCACATAATATTATAATCAAAATGATATGAATCTTATGCTGACTCTTTCTTTTTGGTCGTTTTTATATTTTGAGAGAAGAAGGCACCTCATATAATTCTAAATAAATGGATTCCAAATCCGGATATGAAGAAACAACATTCCACTCCTCTTATCCTTTCTTGCTTTAATATTGTGCAGACGCATTAATGATTTGCAGCAGTGTATCTTACAGATGGCGTCGTTCCCTTTTTAACACCTGCTCCCTCTGACGTTCTTGTTTCTGTAACCTTTTTTCGCAATACATTTCAATAATGCTTTTGCCGTCTGGCATGAATTCTGCAGCGTATCAAAGTTTCGGTCAACCATGATGTCACGATTAGTTGTCAGGTTACCAGACATTATGCTGCGGAAGCCCGTATATGCCGACGCTGTACCATAAAGACGAGAGTGCCGCTGCTTCGTGTTTGAGATCTTGCTTATTCTGGAATAACATAAAGTAACTAATAGATGATTATAACAAAGACGTTGAAATAGGCCTGTTACATATTGCAAATTATTTTTTAATGACCTTAATGCGAATAAACAATAAATAAAAGAAGCGCAAAATGGCCAATTGCAGACAACAAAGGGGCCTACCGGTTTTATTATGACCGGTCTTGTTGTAAACCTTATGCCTACAATTTGTATTGATGTATGTGTCATTTTGGATGAAAACGCGTCTATGTAGACAGTGGCAAGAACAGCAATACCTATTTATCATAATTTATGGACAATAACTCTGCCCGTTTCGCTCTGAATTGGTTGATTTCAATAGATCTTGTTAAGATACTGTGTCTACGTTCATAAATGTAGCGTCACGTTTGGTAAATAATAGTATGAGATGAACACAGATGGACTGACAGAACAGAAAACTGTTAGAGGACTGCCCGACTGTCTATATCAAACATACATGTAACGTAGCCAACTCATCATTTTCAATGAAGTTATTATACCAGGTCACCGGCAAAAGGCATGGAGACCGGTTTCGTACTCAGAGATTATTTAACTTTTTTTCTACTGAAAGGCATGACCCACAGTGGACTGTAACATCAACAATAACAATAAGTGTGAAAATTGGACCTAGATTAACACAACTTAAGTAAGCGGTGCAGGTTATCTGTTCTCCAATTTGCTTCTGAAAGGGCCCCAATTCACTTCAAGGACACCACAACACGACTCAATTGCCAATCTACTGCAAAAGACTATTCGACTCATTACAGTTAAAACATTTTTCCCTCCTATATCGCATAATGCATCTGTGAAAGGATGAGACCAGGGTTGAAATCCCAGCCTAAGAAATAGTTCAAATATTTACAATATAATGATTCCATACTTTAGCCTGTTTCATGCAAAAAAACTAGTTGTCAGCCCAACATATACTGGTCTAAAGTGTTATTTGTTGTGTTAAAATTTATGTTGACAAGCCAGATTTCGAAAACTTATTTCTATCCTTCAAATGCTTCCTGCTAAACATAGCTTACAAAACAATTCAGTGTAAATATTTTAGTATAAACTGGGATTTTTTTTAATTTCATTGTAACTGTTCTATTGTCTGGTTTACATGATTATCTCTATTTCTGAGTACAGCAAATTTAATCTAGTGTGATGCCTGTCAGCAACTTGTTGATATCATTGACAATAATACCTGTAATTACTAGCTAGACAAGCTGCATCATGGACAAGTTTGACCTTTGGACTTTAGTTTGACCTTGGCCTTTGCACAAGATGACACACCTCCTAAACATGATGAACATTTGTGGTAAATTATTTTAAAATTGCATGATGAATTATGAATGATACAATTATGGTCCAGACAAGCTGTTTCTTGGCCGACATTTTACGTCTAAAAGTGACATTGACCTTAGGAGAAGGCAGATATCTGTTACAGGAGACATGCCATCTCTGCATGGTGGTCATTTGTGGTAAGTTCTTATAAAATTGCATGATGAATGACAAAGTAATCTTTGACCTCTAAGTGTAACTTTGACCTTTGAGGTAGGAGACAAGTGTTACACGCAACGCAAACTGTCGTCTGCTGATGGTGAACATTTGAGATAAGATATTTTTAAAATGCACAATGAATGACTAAGTGTCAGTCTTGAACAGCTTGTACACACATACATATATACCCAAATATAACATTTGACCTCTGCGTTACCTTGATTTTGAGGTGTAGAGATATTGGTTTCACATAATCTGTTGTCTGATAATGTTTAATATTTGATGTTGGATATTTTAAAATTGTTCAATTAATTACAAAGAAAATGTTTGGACATGTTCGGACGAACATACGTACATACACCATTATTGACTGCTCTATCAAGCTTTCTGCTAGCGGGCTCCACAAATATAATATCCACTTGCAGACTGAAAATTATTTCTTTTCATTATTTCAATACCACCATCATTATCATAAACAACAACAGCAGCAAACAAAACTTGAACAGCAAACACTCACTTTAAGAACTTTGGTGTCAAAAGGTTGCTCTGAGGACAACAGTCTCTAAGTTCCCAGTGATTGGGTTCTCTCCCAGTCAGGTAAGCCAGTGGCAGTGATTTGATTGGGGTCATTTGAGTTGGACCCAGCAAAAGTTGGCAAAGATGTGCGGTCTTTTTTTTTAGGTATGGTGTGTCCTCATACATGAGTACAAGCAAATTCGTTGAATTGATATCCCGGCAAAATAAATTGTGTTTATAGATGGGTGGAAATCCTTTGATGTAAGGAAGAATCCTTACACAATCTGGCATTTCTGATCAACATTTTTAATATTTGACATCAGTGTGACCTTGACCATAGAGACATGAGTCTTACCAGTGATCCACTGTCAGATAAATGAGAACAATTGTAAACAGTTATTACAGAATCCCTTGATGCATAGTGAAGTAATGTCTAACTTATGAACAAGTCATCCAAATTGTTATCTGTGACCTCAATCAGTGAAATTGACCTTGCCTCTTGGGCGATGGGTCTTGCATGTAACTCAGCCCCAGTTGATGGAGAACATTCTTGTATAGTTGAATCATAAAGAGGCATATTTTATAAAAAAAATACCTCAGTGAGTGACCTTGACCCTAGAGACCTGAGTCTTACCTGTGACACGCAGCCAGATAACAATTTTATAAATTTATTATAGTCCCATGATGCATAGTTAAGTAATGGCTAAATTAATAAAATTCATAAAATTTGTGATCTTTGACCTTAATGTGTGACCTTGACTTTGCCTCTAGGGTTATAATTCTTGTGTGTGACTCAGCTCCAGATGATTGAGGACAACTGTGGTAAGTTTTATGGCTGTGGCTCATATTTAATTGGAAATACAACTCAAGACATAACAAAATCCTATATGGAAAGGTTATTTTTAAGTCAAAAAGGGCTATAACTCTATTATTCACCAATGGTTTGTGTCGCAGTTTTAGATGTATTATTCTCTTATCCATATATACACTCATACCAAGTTTCAATTACATTAGCCCAAGCAATTTCAAGATGTGGCTCCCAACAATAAAGTGTGCTTATTTTCAATTAAATAAAGGCAATAACTATGTTTTTTTGCAAATGGATTGCAACTGCATTTGACATGCATCATCTTCTTATCCATATATACACTCATACCAAGTTTCAATGAAATCAGCCCAAGCAGTTTCGAGATATGTTCCATAACGGATAGACCGCTGGCAGGCCAGCCGTCCGGCCAAACAACACCTAAACAATATTCCTCTGCCTATGGAGGGGAATAAAAAGCTTGATAAAAGCAAGAAGTTTTCCGTTTGTTCTTTGTATAACTCTTATTAACACTCCAATGTTAATAGCTGCTGTAAGTTTAAAATCTAGCAATTAATGTGTCCATGGTTATCTGTGATTGTGTTAGCAATAAACTGGTAAAGGGTTAAGAAAAAAGATTTAAGCATACATGTATTTTAACATAATATAACATGATGGCATGTTTTTAAACAAATTGATGCAACTTTAAATTTGCTTCCTTTTTTGACTTTGGCTCCGTACCTCCCAAATGCTGCGAAGGTGTGGCTTTGATCCAAATATCACCAGACTCATGTTATAAATGGGCTTGGTCATGTGATCAAGATCCTTATCACTGATGTAATCTGAGGTGTCTGGAGGTAAGTTAAAAAAAGCAAGACAGCCATTGGTTTCCATTGAAAAGACTGACAACAACAATTGGCTTCTGTTGACTGAAAAAGACCACACACTTGGATTTCCAGTGACTGAAATAGATGACAAATAACAGTTTCTGGTAAATCAAGCAAATAACAAACATGGTTATCCAGTGACTGAAACAGACAACAAAAATTGTTTACCGGTTAATGAAATAAATGAAAAACATTGGTTTCTGTGAATAAAACAAATAGCAGTTTACGCTGGCTTAAGTAAATGACGAACATTAGTTTATGTTAATTAAAAATTACAACAAACATCGGTTTTCGGAAGCTGAAACAAAAAAGCTATATAAATCATATAACCTCCTTGGGTGTGGCCTGTTTTGATCCAAGGGGCATGATTTTATCAAACATAGTAGATAAATACACACAAAATGTTAAACTTCTGACCCTTAAAATTGCAGGGAAGATTTTTTAAAGTTTTATTTTGAAAATTCTATTTTAAGATCTGTTGACTAATATATGCAGCACACTGCAACAATTTAAACAACTTTGAAACAGGGCAAATCAAGAATCATTTTGATAATGTTTCATTCAAATCTTTATAGGAGAACATGCAAATGAAAAGGCTGTAAAGGCTGTAAAGGATGACACATGAAAATGAAAAGGCTGTAAAGGCTGTAAAGGATGACACGTGAAAATGAAAAGGCTGTAAAGGCTGTAAAGGATGACACATGAAAATGCAAAGGCTTTAAAGGCTGTAAAGGATGACATATCTTTCAAATGAAAAGTTGACAGCAAACGATTGATAGACAAAACGCAATCCCAAAAGCTCACCCTACTGTAAGCATGTTATGCACAGATCATTGCTTGAATGAAGTGATGAAAAATTTACCTGCAAATAAGTATTAATATGAGTTTAAATGTAGTGTTCAATTAATCAGTATTCCAGAGAAAATTTGCAATACTAGTATCAGGGATAGGTTAAGGAACAATGCTTACTTGTTGTGTTAACTAGAGCTTTGTCACAAGCATGTAAAATACCCTTGCACCACTATGTTAGGTGAGTTCGAGAGCAAATAACAAATGTGTGGATCACTGGGGATAACAAATGTGTCTCGACTATGTCTGAATTGACATAACAACATGCACAAGTGGCCCAAATATACTTTCTTTCCTCTTTTGTTTGCATGGTTATATAAAATACCTTAATGCCAAAAACAACCAAATGCCTAAAACTGTCACCATGCACCAACCACCACCAACCATTATCATCATCACAATCATAATAATCATCTTTATCATAATCATTAGCACCACCATCATCATCATTAAAATCATCTTTATCATCATAATTGACATTTAGAAAAATCAAGCATTCAATATACCAATCCTTAAATATGATCAAGTTTGCAACCTTAATTGTTTATTTATTGTTCATTTACTTTCAACCTCAGTAATTTCTAAGAAAATTAGCTTAAGTCATTTGATTGATATGATCCCAGATTAACAAACATTTACCTTGATTCGTTATATCTATCTTTTATTTCTACATTTTACTGTGGACGTTTGGTATACAGGGAGCAGGATCAACGGGGTTCACGTTGGGTTAACACACGGGCTGGACTGAATGTAAACACTTTATTGTTCAAATATCTAAAGTTATTGAAATACATTTGCTAAAATTGTTAGTGCATAAAAGACAGTTTTCTTGCAGTTTGTAAATCCTTTAACACGTCTGAAATCGGTGACAAAATTTCATGTTGCGTGCAGCATTAAAGTGTATATGAATGCTGTACACATCAAATGTTTGAACAAAAACAAAGGCTTATTAAATAAAGTAATTCTGATGTATTTCACATTGCCAAAAGCAGCATAAAAAATGTATTTTATGCACTAGTTGAAGTTCTTAAGAAAAATTGTTTTAAAAAGTTATTTGGAACAAGAAATATATTTAAAAAAGATATTCGGCATATAGCCTCCTCTTGAAATAAAGTAACAAGAGCTGTGTTTGTCAGAAACACAAAGCCCCCTACTGCGCCGCTTTGCAATAC
Organism: Dreissena rostriformis; assembly: GCA_007657795.1. Classification (NCBI taxonomy): domain Eukaryota; kingdom Metazoa; phylum Mollusca; class Bivalvia; order Myida; family Dreissenidae; genus Dreissena; species Dreissena rostriformis. The sequence goes on from VMBQ01002172.1 coordinate 102,501, forward strand.
ACTGTCTATTTATCATTTGGCAGGTATAGAAATGATCTCCCTTTAAAGGTTGTTACTTCACTTGGATTTTGGTTTTTGACCTTTGACCTTAAGGATGACCTTGACCTTTCACCACTCAAAATGTGCAGGTCCATGATACACGGACAGTTCAACTGCTATATGCCACCTTACCTGGGCATAAAAACAACGTTTTTATTTTAATCTGTAGTAGTTTACCACTAGTTAAAAACAAACCCTTTTCTTTTTAAAGTAAACAACAAATGTGTTTGTGAAACACTATGTCCCCTTTTGAGCGATTTTGACCCATATATTTGACCTTTGACCTTGAAGAATGAACTTTACCTTGACCTTTTACCACTCAAAATGTGCAGCTCCATGAGATTTTAACACATGCATGCTAAATATCAAATTGCTATCTTCAATATTGCAAAAGTTCTGGCCAATGTTAAAGTTTGTGCAAACAAACCAACAAACAAAGAAACAAACCAACAAACAGACAGGGAAAAACAATTTGTCCCCCAGTATAGAGTGGGGGACATAAAAATGGTTATAATTATGATAAATTGCCAGTTCTGGATTATGGGCCTTTGCTTTTCACATCGGATATGAAGTGAAGAAATGACATGAAGTAAAACAACACATTATTACTTCGTATCTACTGTGATAGAGAAACTTAAAAAAACAAGCGATTCGTTGAATTGATATCCCCCGCCAAATAAATTTTGTTTATGGATGGGTGTAGAACTAAAAAAAAGGGTATAAGTGAAGGGTTGTGAATTTTGTATTTTTGTTTAACTCATTTATACCTGTGATGGGTTTTCGCTTATCTATTTATACACTCACACCAAGTATACTCATACCAAGTTTCAATGAAATCCGCCAAAGCACTTGCAAGATATGGCTCCGGACAGCTGTAAGCTTATAGTAAAAAGCATGTTTTCAAGATACAAAGGGCCATAACTCCGTTATTAACAGATATTGTACAATGCCATTTTGCGTGCATCACCCTCTTTTGCATATATATACTCATACCAAGTTTCAATGAAATCCGCCAAAGCACTTCCAAGATATGGCTCCGGACACCTGTAAGCTTTTAGTACAAAGCATTTTTCAAGATACAAAGGGCCATTACTCCGTTATTAACAAATGGTGTACAATGCCATTTGGCGTGCATCATCCTCTTATCCATATATATATACTCATACTTAGTTTCAATGAAATCCGCCAAATCACTTCCAAGATATTAAGGCTCCGGTCAGCTGTAAGCTTATAGTAAAAAGATTTTTTTCAAGATACATGTACATATGGCCATAACTCCATTATTAACAGATGGTGTACAATGCCATTTGGCGTGCATCATCCTCTTATCCATATATATACTCATACCAAGTTTCAATGATATCCGCCTTAGCACGTCCAAGATTTGGCTCCAGACACAAAAGTGCCTATAGTAAAAAGCAAATTTTCAAGATACAAAGGGCCATAACTCCGTTATTAACAGATGATGTACAATGCCATTTTTGTGTGCATCATCCTCTCATCCATATATATACTCAAACCAAGTTTCAGTTAATACGCCAAAGCTCTTCCAAGATATGGCTCCGGACACAAAAGTGCCTATTGTAAAAAGCATTTTTTGAAGATACAAAGGGCCATTACTCCGTTATTAACAGATGGTGTACAATCGTTATTTGGCGTGCGTCATTCTCTTATCCAAATATATATATTTATACCAAGTTTCAATGAAATCCGCCAAAGCACTTTCAAGATATGGCTCTGGACACAAAAGTGCCTATAGTAAAAAGCATTTTTTCAAGATACAAAGGGCCATAACTCCGTTACTAACAGATGGTGTACAATGCATTTGGCGTGCATCATCCTCTCATCCATATATATATATATATATTCATACCAAGTTTCAATGAAATTCTCCAAAGCACTTCCAAGATATGGCTCCGGCCACAAAAGTGCCGGACGGACGGAAGGACGGATGGACAACGCCAAAACAATATCCCTCCGCCTATGACGGGGGATAATAAAAATGTTTATTATAATATGAATATTAAATACCTCACAATATGATAACAAATAATATTTTTTGTATAATTAATATGTACATTTTGTGAGTTGCTGCTTATATGGGATCCACACCAGGATTTGAACCTGGATTTCCTCTCCATATGGAAAGGTGTGTTTGCTTACACTATAAGGATGTTCCCATTTACAGCAATATTGGTTACAATTATTTCTGTCAACTATATATCCTATTTCAATAAATCTTGACACCAAAAGGTGTAAATACATTTTTGAAGCTTTTTAAACAAAATTCATACTCCATCTGCTTTTTAAGGCATATGTCACTTTTCTTATGACATGTCACATAAGGGCTCGCGTTAAGAGCTGCTCTGGATCAGGAACTCGTGTGGGTCAGAGGTTTTCATCTCCAACTGGCCTTTTTATGGGTGATGGCAGTGACTCGGTCGCTACCTATCAAGTCAACTGAAGGGCAAGTGTCTAGTAATAACAGGCCCTGTGGTTTACATCAGCACTGAACCTGAAATCAGACAAAGGGACTTTAAAATCACATTTTTGTTATAGAAACAATTAAATGCCTTTCTTATTTCAATTAATTATAGTTTCGGATCGAACATCTGGAAAGTTAACTAAGTTGAAAATATTTCTGTTTATTAACATGACTTGTGTTGGTACATGTGAGGCGGAAACAAACTGCAACAAATAAAACGAAACAAATATTAAAATAACTGACAATGTACGAGATGTACAAGTATATGTTTATTATATTAGCAAAGTAATGAGAATGACTAAACATGACACAAAGTCTGTACAGCACAAAATATTAAGAGCTACCAGTACATGACTTTTCAATGTCATATACAAGAAGAGTTACAAAATGAAGTCCAATTGTCTTTGTCATTCTTACTCACTAAGAGTCATGGCCGGGAACAGGCTGACATAACCCAAAAGCCCATTTGTCTGTGTGTTGTTTACGCACTCAATACCTTTACCAATTACAACTTAGCAGGGCAATTGATGACCGGCTGAAAGGGATTACCCAAAAGCCTAATTGTCTTTGTCCTGCTTACTCACCAAGAGTCATGGCTGGGGACAGGCTGACATAACGCACAGAAAACTCACACATTCAAACGACAGAAGGATTCTCCCAATACGCTCATAATTCGGCCGAATAACTACTGTGTTTTAACTTCAACAAGGGACAAAATTGTCACAAAACCAGGTTTTCAATAAAAAAGTATGATAAAGGGAGACAACTGCAACTCAAAATGTGAATTGCCACTGATTGTTCATCACAATTACCCCCCTTGTTTCAAAATCAATCTATTTTTAGTTGTGGCGACCTTAACCTTGGAGATATCTACGTAATTCTTTCGCGCGACACACCGTACATTGATGGGAACAAATGTGCANCCCGCCCGCATTCGCCAATCTAATAACCAGTTTTTTCCTTCGGAAAACCTGGTTAATAAAACGCTTTATATAACCATATCAGGGTTCCGGGAGACCCTCTTTCTTTCCCTCTCTTAAGCTGTAACCAGCTGCCGACTATGCGATAAGGGGCAAGCACGCATATAAGACACTTCCACCCATGATGTGGAAGATGCAATAAGTGCAAACATGGGTCCACCTTATCTACCCACAGTGCTACTCCCTTACAAAGAGTACACATATATAAAGTGTAAAATGTTTTGTTTAAATATGACTGCTATATTTTAGATTCCAAATGTAGGTACATAATTATATTTTAATGTATTGGGTAGAGCAGATGATGATGTCAGCGGGGCTAGTGGCGCGCACCTGGCGAATTTCCATCCCATCCGCACGCTTTGACACCAATCAACATGACCTCATAAATATTACAATAAAAAGAATGGTGGCGGTTTTTTCTCTTGTCTATCGGATGCTTTCCGGTATTTTTCATATAATTTGGTTAATAGTGCAAGATATTTGTTGGGCATTCCTGTGAACCCCTATTTGCTTTTCTGCAAAGGATTTATAGTAAAACACACAATATTCATCACACTACATTCAATGACATTTTAAAGGAGTAGATACACATGTGAACAAGACCATTTAACAGATAAAAACTACAGATCTTCGTTGATTTTGGGGTATTCAGTACAACAAGTCATAATCTTATGCTGACATTATGAACAGTATAAATCAATTGTTTATCAACCCTCTTATATGAAGAACTTTCGAAAACCTGATAGATTGAGTGCCCTATCTCTGCAGGTGTTAGCATGTTTTTTTTAATGTGAATTATTGCTGACTTGATAAAAAAACACATGATAAGGCAATACTCAAGACAAATCATGTTCAAGGATTTCCGTGAAAGATAAAATACCAAAAGCTGTAAACAAAAAACACATGCAAGCACAAAATGATCAATGTGATATTTTCAAATCAGAGTGAAGAAACTCACAGAAATAATTATAGCCTCTAAACACATATCGAGTTTTATCAACCTAGTTTATGTACTATTAGAGTTATAGCTTGCTCTGAAGATTGTTCAGACTGTTATATAATATATATATATATATTTCCGTAAACAATTAGCAACCAAACCTTTTTTTCTGACCCCCCCCCCCTGAAATAATATGCATATTTACCTTAGCCTCTATCCACATCAACCTAGCTTATGTGCTTTCATATTTTGAGTTATGTCAGGATCCTGTTTTTTTACGGTTTTAAGTTGTTTGTTTGCCATAAGAAAAAAATACAAGAGAATTTGACCATCACATAAAATTACTATAATAAACCGAACAAAGTAGACATGTCCTTAATGGTTTTAAATCGCATTATTATAATATTAAAATGAAATGTTTGGAAAAATTAATATGAACAAGTTGAGCCTATTACAAATCTTGATAATTTGGCACAAAATATTACCCTGGGTTTTTTGTGTCCATACTACAAATATATGGCAACATCAGTGCATTATTATCAGCACAAACAGTCTGTACACAACTATTTTTGCATCTAATGATACAACATTATGCTCTTATAATCTATTTTTGTTTTGATGCTAATTAAAGCATAAATTAGGTAGAAAAGTTTAATGTGTTTGTAGGTTTTTATGAATTTAAACGTTTAAAAATGGCTAACAAGTTCAGACGAAATTTTAACACTCATACAGATTTAGCTTGCAGATTCAATGGAAAGTTACTGTTGAGTACGCATCATTGTTTTCACCGACTGAAACAAGTATTTGGTCGGAATTATAAATTGAACAACAAGAGGGCCTAAAGGCGCTCAACCGAGACCCAAAGGAATTAAATTAATCTGAGAAGGTGGAGTTAAGAATCTCAGTCAAGAACATCAGTTAAGACATCACTTGAAAAAAATATTTTGAGTAATTCCATTATAAGTAAGAGTCACCTGACATTGGACATGTGCAGAAATTAAGGGTTAAAATAATCCTCTCGTCACTTTTAACACTGAGTTTCATAATCATGTTCTATGTTCATAACATATCTTTTTTGGCAAAAGGATAGAAAGATTGATGGATTAACAGAGGCAGGGATTGACAGACACACAGACAAAAGAAAACATGCAGCCTAATAATTATACCAAGTTTCATAATCATATCTTATGTAGTTGTTTAGTAATGAAAATACCTGTTGACTGCTCGTGAAAACCAAAAGGGTTTGCATTATCCCCAAATTACCCTTGGCAAATAGTACAAGTTTTGTTGAAGAATTGGAAGCTATTTCTGATATCCAGTTATAAGATAATGTTATTCTCTATTTGATTCAGTTTGAATAGACAGACAGAAAAAAGGGGGATGCATAATTATGAAATTACTAGGGATGGCAACGGTTTATCGGTTAACCGGTTAACCGTTTTTTTTAGGAGGTTAACCGGTTACAAAATAAATAATCGGTTACTCTTGCAGAAAAACTATATTTTTGGTTTAACGCAATAAATGCTCAAATTGTTAGTTTTGTTTTACTTCATTTCTCTGTATTGGCTAATCCGCTTATCTTATCGCACATTATCGGGAATTAACACCCCGTAATGCCCCCTAATAAGGACATTGATATGACAGGTCTTAACAACAGAGGTTTGAAAACCACTTTGCCCGTTGCAAAATAAATTTACGCTAATTGACAATTGTTATAAGCAGCAAACTGTTAATGCAAGTAATTCTTAAAGGATAATGGGTGTGAATAAAACACAACATAATTCAAATTCTGCACTAGCTTTTATGTATCAAGATGTAGAACAAGTATTATCAATCTCCACGCAGAGTTGTCGTTCTATGCTCTCACATACACCTCTGCGTTGGGCTCAGCAGCCATCTTGCCAAGAATCTTGGCATGAATCTTGTCAAAACCGAACAAACGCATTCAAAGTATATTTGATTGGATTTTTAGGATCAGAGGCGTTAAATAATGAAAAAGGTATTTTAAATATACTATACATCGTGCACAAACTTGGTAGTTTTAATGCAATTCTTTGGAACTATTTTATTGCCCATTTACACAGATGGAATCATTCCGCGCACTTAACAGATGTAAACAAATGAACAAACTGAGTAACGTTATGCATTGCATCGACGGCAAACTTGTATTTACAGAGAGAAAATGGTCAGTTCTGTTGTATTTATCAAACAAAGCAAGGGGAGTTAGACAGTATAGATAGATAGATGGATAGATGGTTTTCTTGAAAGCAGTGAATGTAATGTAACCGTCGTGCAAGAGATTGTTTAGTATACTGTAACCTTCATGATCAACGCATGGAATGATCATGACATGAATGAGACGCTCTCATAAAAATAGTCCGTTCTGAGCCCATCACAGAGGTTAATGTAATGTAACCGACGTGCAAGAGATTGCAATTATTATGTGTAAATGACATTAAGCTAATATTACAACAAAGAAATATCACAGTTCACCGGCAAGTATGTAAACAATTGTTTATAAACGAATACGTTTTTCGGGTGTGTTTTTTTTATATTTATTTATGTGGTACAAAGACAGTTGGTTAACCGGTTAACCGCTCGAATATTGAAACAGGTTAACCGGTTACGGATTTGATCAGGTTTGCCATCCCTAGAAATTACCCTTTATAAGTATACACATGACCTGGCTGTTTTGAGGTACCGTCTTTCGTTGTCAGTCAGAATTTATATTACAAAATGCCTTCCAGCCAGCCAGCTCTCTTGGGCATCCAATAATGAACTTGTTTATATAAAATATATTTGTGCATATATTTTAAGGAACCTTTTTACATTTTGAAACAATTGATACAATTGAACAAAATTGTTTCAGATTCGCAAATTTTCGTTGAAGTTATGATATCTGTGAGGAAACAGTAATACTGAATATTTACCATGCTCTAAAATATTCATTATTGTAGAGGCCATTAAACAAATCCAAACTGCCATCACGCATTACATGGCAAGCCTATATGGAAACTCCAATGAATAACCCCTTTCACACATTATATATAAGAATCACCTTAATTTTTTACTCTTTATTATAGGATCTTGTAACATATAATTAGAAAAAAATGGTTCTTGCATATAATGTCTCGACTTCAAGCAGCACGGGCCACCTGCGAACCTGGCAAGCCCAACTAACTGCAAATAATTAACTAACTGCACAAATAAATTGTATATGAGTGACTCCGGGTGACGGCCATCAGCACTCCAAACAAAATGATATTTCCCCAAAAAAATGTGCTAGATAAAAACGTCAAACCAGCAGAATATGTAATTTACTAAGGGCCAATTCTAGTACCCACAACAAGCAGTTTCCTTTAATGTTTGTAAAATTACTGTGGACAGGCAAATAAAACCTAAAGCTTGCGTTGCAAATATTAACTTTATTTACACTAAGCCTTAATAATTTTAAATATATAACGGGCACATGAAAGTGTGCCAGAACAGATATTTTGAAATTACCAAATCCATGTGCTGGGAGGGAGGGGATACATATTTTGACCTGTTTCTGCAAATATGAAGTGAGAAAGAAATGTTAATTTCGTAAAATTTGCTACTTTAACATACAGTTACAAAACACCAACAATAAGGAAACTGACCAAATTGGCCCAGCAGAGTGGCCCAACAATAAACAGGTCTATTATTTAGAAATAGACCATATAATATGCATCTTATGACGATTTAGAAACCTGAAAATTATAAAGCGTTGCAGCGCGAAACGATTGACTAATTTCGAGAGTTCTGTTGGTATCTTTATAATTTGTAACACTATGAGGATTGTTTATATAAAGTATAAAATGAACCACTCACTGTATGGACAGGGATGGCCTAGTGGTCTAAGCGTTAGACTTTTACTCCAGGGGTCAGTGGTTTGCGTCCAGTTGTTGAATAACTAAAAAGCTCCAATGTTAACATTAATCCATTTAAAGTATTTAATGACAAACTTTAAATATATGCCAAAATCTATGAAAAGGTCCTTTAAGAAGCTTGAAAATACCGACCTCGTTTTAACAAGCGAAATATAAGATTAAGCTGTCGACTTATCCATGCTGATTCTAAATTTTCAGTTTAAGGGCCACTTCTCAAAATAAGATAACTGTCATCTCTTGTTAAACCTTTCTGAACTTACACTATCAATCAGACCAAGGTACAAAATTATACATTCTACTTGTCTTCCTTTATTTTGATATCAGTATGTCTGCAAAAACCCCTACAAAATTTAGACAAGATGCTCAGGAAGAAAATATGCCCTTCTGTTACTGAGTCTACTTTAGTTCACTGCCAACACTCTCTATATATACATATTTCAACAGGACCACAATGAATAACTTTAAAATAAATACAAGGATATCAGTGAAACTGATGAATGTTCATGATAATCTGCATTGTAAAGTATGAGTTATCTGAAAGCATGGGAACAAACACATGCACAAATTACTCTATGATAGATCAATGGACCAAAAAAACTCCAACTATGAACATGACTCCTTTGTAGGAAAGCTGCCTGAACATGTAATTGAAATGGGCTAATAATTTGAGATATCAAGCACAGCAATACAAAAGTCTTAATTTGAATTAAAAATCAATAATGCCCTGAAAAATCGTTGGAGCAGAATGACCTGACAATATGGACAATTCCACACATAAGGACACTGTATATGATGTCTCATTGAATAAGATTTATGAGATTTCAAGCAAACACAATTGTAAAAAATTGTCCTCTTGTTATTTAAGGGCTATAAAACTCCCCCAAAAGAACAAAACAACATGTGCACATGTCCACCTTGCATGATACTACATTTAAAGTTTCATCAACTTTGAATCTTAAGTGCATAAGATCTTGCACACAAACAACATTGTATAAAATATGTCATATAATTAACAAAAGTGAAATAACTCCCTGAACAATCATTGTAGCAGAATTACATGATAATAATTATGAGCATGTTTGCATTTGTCATTTCATAATCAAAACATTTGTTTAGAAAAATGACTATGATATGACTATGTTATGACAAGGTTTGCGATAGCAAATAGTTAAAATATATAATATTTTGTTATGAACTTTATTAAAACAAGATAATTTCTGTTATGCAACAGTTGAATATTTGTATGATTCAGTGCATGTTTTTTTTCTTTTAACATAAGTTTACATTTTATAGTTCATTATGTAATCTGGTTAACACATTAACACATTTTTTACTAAATAAATTGTCTTGTCTTGTCTGGTTAACAAGCTGCATCATTTTTATTATATTGTATTGAAAGATTATTGATAAGCTAATGGTGAAAGATAAATATACATAATGTGCGTGAGAAGATAAATATACGTAATGTGCGTGAGAATTGTGAAAAAGAAATATGTCTATAAATTGTGGAAATATGATTGATATGACCCTTTACAAGATAAAGCAAACTTCGTGTCATAAACTGTTTTATTTTATTGATTTAGCCTTGTGAGCAGTAATCTTGAGGATTTTATGCAATTCATTTTTCATGGAAGTCCTTGAAGGTATTTGGGATTACCTAATCAATACTTTTTGGTTTATTAAGTCGGCATTAAATAGATTTGGTAAACATGCTTAAACCTGTACAAAAAAGGAGCTTTATTGATAACATGTTGATTTTAGTTTCCGATACGAGGGTTGATAAACAAGAGCTGTCCCAAAACAGCGCCCTCGACTTTTCTTCCACTTTGATAGTAAAATCCACTCTTGCTGTAATTGCCTGATATAATAACCACAAAGTCATATTTGAAATTGAATTGTAGTTATATAGTGTCTGTAAAGATGAAAATGTATAAATTAAACCAAGAAAAATAACCTTGCCAATAAATTAGATTTTCAATTTTGTTTAGTGATAGTTTAGTAACTTATCACCCTACATCTGAATGTAAGATACCCCCCACACACAATTACAGCACAATACCTCCAGAAGAACTCTAGTTTTTAAGCAGAAACCATTTATATATTTTTTTAGAATTAGGAATCCAGGGGCATGTTGTGAACTTTTTGCCTCAATCTTATGTTTCATACCAAATATCAAAGCTGTAAGACTTGTGGTTTTAGAGATGAAATGGAGTTAATTTTAAAGTAATTTACTATATAAGTATTTACTATAAATCTGGTTACCCATGGGGTGTTGCCAGTTTTAAACACACGGCTTGTTTGGACAAACTTTGTATATGACCCATATATGACATTACACACAATAACATTTCATCTCTGAGCCTTGCAGTTTCAGAGAATATTTTATTTATTATATAACGTAGTGTACATTTATTTAAATCATGGTACCCCATTGTATGATTTGAACTATCTTTGTCACTAGGTGATCATACCAAATATGAAGCCCCTAATTCTTTCTGTTCCAGAGAAGAAGATCTCTAAAGTTATTTACTATAAGTCTATATAAAGTATGTGACCCCTGGGGCATGGCCAGTTTTCACCTCAGGTTAATGATTTAAACAATCTGTGTAGAAGACCACGAGACAATGTTACATACCAAATATTAAACCTCTGTGCCTTGCATTTCAATAGATAAAGATATTCACTTTTAAAATCCATGTTTAGCTCTGATGACCTGCATATGTTACAAAACCAGAAGGATTTGAACAATTTCAACAAAAGGTTTTCTCAGGATCATTCTTATGAAATTTCGTGAAATGCACCAACACCAAGCGGTTTGAAGGACATGTTGTTTGAGGCAATTTGTTGACAAAACACAACGATTTACGCCGGTGGGCAACCTTCTATGATGTAAACAAGAAGGGCATATTTAGGATATTTGCTGATTTTATTTTCTACGCCTAAAATTAATGACCAAAAAGTACGCACATATGTGTAAAAAAAAAACACTTAAAATTAATATAATGTGAGCCAAAAACCCATACAATTGCAAAATCCAATAATGATTGTCGCTTTTTCACAAAATGAGACCAAGTTCTTCAGGGTAAGTGCAATATAAAAATATGTTCAATGTGGATTACAGATTTATAATTACCAAATGCAATGTTACATTAACAGTTTTATGTCGTTAAATTGAGCCCTTTTTAAATCCACTATGTAATATTTAATCATGAACAATTTAAATAACCATTTTCATCCAATGCAAAATGGAACATATATTTAAAAACAAGGTATGTGTTTGTGAAACACAATGCACAATGTCCCCTTTTGAGCTATTTTGACCCATATATTTGAACTTTGACCTTGAAGGATGACCTTTACCTTTCACCACTCAAAATATGCAGCTCCATGAGATACACAATGACATGCATGCTAAATATCAAGTTGCTATGTTGAATATTGCAAAAGTTATGGCCAAAATGAGCGATTTTGACCCATATAATTCACCTTTGACCTTGAAGGATGACCTTGACCTTTCACCACTCAAAATATGCAGCTCCATGAGATACACATGCATGCCAAATATCAAGTTGCTATGATCAATATTGCAAAAGTTATAACAAAACTTTAACCAAGGTTAAAGTTTTGGACAGACAGAATGACAGACAGACAGACAGACAGGCCAAAAACAATATACCCCCTTTTTAAAAAAAAGGGGGCATACAAACTGATCACAATAGCTCACCATGTGCTCTTTATGCTCAGGTGAACTAAACATGTATACATTGTTTGCTCCACAAACTATTTTGTGCAGATCCACCAACAGAGTGACCCCAATATACTCACTTTAAGAGTCCATTTTCGATGAATAAATGAGATTATTTGTCAAGGAGTTTAACAAAACATTCAGATTATATCTATATATAAGTTTATATCTGGCCATTGAGCTATTTTTGTTTTTAAATAACATGCTCACTATTTCTCTCCAAAAAGTTTTCTTTGTAATAAACTGAAGTTAATTTATTTTTAGCGCAAAATGTTAGATAACTCCACTTAAGTAGAGTGTGTAATTGAACATGAAACAGCGTATCAGGCAAGAACATATTTGATAAAATATAAATGGAAATAAAGCAAACAATGACACAGATAGGCTAGTACTTCTAATAGATAACAACGAACGTTGAGTGTTATTGAATATCACTGTATAGCTTGTCAATAGATAATTTCAAAAACTTTAAATTGACCCACCAAAAACTTTAGGGCAATAATGATTACATTATGTTAAGTCATAATCTTTCATGTATCAATTGAGATGTGCATTGAGCTCGGTAGCTCAGCTGTATTAAATTGGTTTTGGCCATAATTAATAAACACTAAACATACATGTTTCCCATATTTTATTCTATGCGACATGCATAATGCTGGTAGTAATTATGAACCAGTCAGGTACATTTATGAAAGAATGAAGCAGACGCCAGACTTGATGGATTGAATGTTCACCACACCAACATTGCCAAAACAACCCATTAACACCAAGAGCTTATAATTACAACTGATGCAAGTACTTTTAGATGAGGTTCTATGTGATTTAATCATAACATTGGTGGTTGACGGGTTGAAAAAAAACATATCAATGTCTTGGAATTAAGTGCTTCTGTTAAACGAAAAACAATATTCATATACATATACTTTCAGATAATCATTCAGCAATAACTTATATATATTCAAAAAGGTCGCCGTGGCTATGTGGATATGGTGTCTGCCTAGCGACCAGGAGGTCACGGGTCCGTTCCCCACTGTGGGAGCGTTTTTTAGATCTCCCCCAAAGGCACCAAGTAATGGTTCTAGGCCCAGGAAACGGACTCCAGAACGTTTCAAATAACCCTTTGGCTTTCGATGCAATCGAGCTCAAATAAATAGGTTTAAACTCAACTTTAAAGCTCATAGTGCGCCATGTGCAGTAACTGCCAAAGCAAAACAGGATGGGCATCCAATTAGTGACAATTTATGCAAGTCGCTGGCAGGTCAACAGATATGACATTTGCTAGATATTTGGCAACTCATTGAACAAGATAGCAGTTGCTCCTTTCAACTTTACTTGTGGTGTGTCAATCTTTATTGTTTGGTATTATCTCATTTGGTTTCTCGCAATAAATAGTTGTCTTTGCGTTGAAATCTGATTTGATAATGGAAAAAGTTTGACTTTAAAGACGTCCCCAAAATAAATAAAAAGTTGGTGTTTCGTTTGAATTCTATGTGCTCATATTTTTATTAAATGGATTTAATGCCCAACTCATGCTTTCATCATATGGCCCACCCTCTTTTGAGGAATAGATAATGATTTGATACTCCAGTAAGATTAATCTTCCATGCGCTTAGGCGATAAATACTGAGGAATAACGACAAGATCAATGCACATCTCATTTGGATCCCTTTAAAAGTTATATGACTACAAAGAATTCCATATCTTGGGTCGGTCGTGTTTGTTTGAATCTGGGTCACATGCGTCCATTAACTAGGTCACCAGGTCTAAGCTTACAAAAATGCCTTACCACTCTAGACGCCTCCAATGGTATGAATCAATCATGACCATTATGTTTATCTTGAAAATATCTAAGCCAACTTCAAATCTTGGTCATGTGCGTACAAAAATTAACTTGAACTAGATTATGTCAATGTAAACATGGGAGACAGATTATTATTGTAATGCTGCAGGCCATAATTATTGATAAAAAACACAAACCAATTTTCAAATAAGTTTCATGTTAACATTTCAAATTCAGTTAGTAATCTGGTTAACCTGCCTCATCTCTACTTCATTTTTTTGTATTTAAAGATTATTTATGTTCTGAAAGATAAATAAATGCAATGCTAGTGGGAATTGTGAGCAAGCAATATGTCTATATTTTGAGGAAAACAATTTGATATGCCCCTTAACGAGATAAAGAACACTTCATGTCATAAACTGTTTTATTTGCTTGGTATTAATCAATGCAGTTGCGTGCTTGGGACTCATCTTGATATCAGTTTTCATGGATTTTCAAGTATTGAGCGTATTGGTCTTGCCTAATCCATGCATGTGTGTTTATCATTAGTCAGCAATAAACAGTTGTTGTAAACATGCTAATACCTGAACAAACAAGAAATGTGTCCACACGACACGGATGCCCCCAACTGTAACTTTGTCACAACATAAAAGCATAACTGTGTAAATGTTTTTGAGAAGTGCGAAACATATATGCCGCAAGTTTGGTGAAGATCGGATGAAAACTACTTGAAATAGAGAGCGGACACCATGCTGAATGTTTAAAAAGCACTAATTGACCCCCTGACCTAGTTTTTGACTCCGTGACCTAGTTTTTTGCCTGGCATTGACTATGTTCCAACTTGGCCTAGACATTATCTAGATAAAATGTGTGACCAAGTTTGGTGAAGATCGGATGAAAACTACTTCAATTAGAGAGCGGACACCATGCTAAATCCTTAAAATGCACTAAGTGACCCCATGACCTAGTTTTTGACCCGGCATGACCCATATTCGAACTTGACCTAGATATTGTCTGGATACAACTTCTGACCAAGTTTGGTAAAGATCGAATGAAAACTATTTGAATTAGAGAGCGGACACGAAAAGTGTGACAGACCGACAGCCTGACCGCCTGACGGACAGTGCGAAAACTATATACCCCCTTTTCTTCGAAAGGGGGCATAAAAAAACAATATACAAAAT